>JAJLSQ010000130.1:0-10272 GCA_030567715.1 Nakazawaea wyomingensis | reverse complement strand
AGAGAAAAAAAATTTCCTAAATTGGCCACTTCAATGGCGCTTCAAGACCAAAAAACCATTGAAATTGGGGATTCAAATTTTTCAAAATTAACAAATACTTTAAAATCATTCAAAATGGTAGAAAACAATGGTAATTTGAAACATCAATTATATTTTAGAGTTAAGATGATTTTGCTTAAAAATGATAAGATAACAATGTTAATTTACTAAAAAGAGCAGCAGCAAATGATAAGAACCATACAAAAAAAAAGATTAAGGCAGAGCATTTTTGAAACAGTATGGTGTTGAATTCGGAACCTCAAAAAAGAATTGGAAGAGCATCAGAAATTTTATAAAAACAGAGACTAGCCACTTGATAAACTTGTAAATGTATTCATATCATCAACAATCACTTTTAATTTATAATTACTACAAATAACAATGCAACCATCAACTTTAACTCCAACTAACGCTGCTCCAAAGGGAAACAAGGAGGAATCCGATAACCTTGTCCTTGGTGGAAAGTATCACATTCCAATCATGTGTGTTATTGCTTGAGTCCAATTTCAATTTTGAAATAATGGTTGATTCAGGTTTAGTGATTTTAGATGTCAAATGTTATTATTATGTGCTACTGAAGTCGATATTTGATTTTGATTTTTATTTCCAATTGATGTTTTCCCTGCTGCTTGTTCCAAGAAGATTTACCATAGTTTTCTTCAACTAAGGGCCTATTTTTTTTCTATTTCTTTATTACAATAATATTATTTGATTTTTTGGAAATATTTTTGACGAATATTAATTTGTAGATTAATTGAATACACAATATATTGAATATTTATGTATTTAACCACCAGTAGGAAATATCCACAGTCTGATAAATATCCTTGATTTTGAGCAAAATGGTTTAATTTCTAAGCTGAGAGTGATACTGACCTACAAATACAGCGGCTAATATTGAATATTTTTTCCTTCAATTAGAAAGGGAACTCTGGTAGTTGTTTTATCTCGACGGATTTGCAAAAGAAATACTATATACCCGCATCCACAGCAGGCCCCGAGGATTCCAAGCCAAAATAGTTATTCTAGAGAATGAAATCCCACCCCATCAATTTCTCCTTCTTCCCATATAGTGGCAGATTTTTATTGATACCAAAACCAAACATCCTTAGCTCTCTGTAGTGTCCATATATTATGGGATTGAACACCCATGATCAACGCAAAAACCATATCTAGCAATCACAGCACTTACAGTATAATATTAAGGAATCTGTACTACAACAGTTGCTTGCTAATATAGCACTTGCTTGTTAAATCTTCTTCTCTCACCAATTATATCAAAATATAATCTTCATCTATGATTAATTGCATTATTCCAACGGCCAGCGAAATCGAGTATTATGTTTCCTCTGAAGTATTCAGCTGATCTCCAAGACGTGAAAATTGAATGGGGCTAGTGCTATCGATTTACAAATCACGAGACTGATTTGAATTTCTAGGTTGCAGCAGATTTCGTAAAAAAAAATTATCAACGTTCACATTGGGATTTGCCCCACCATCCGTGGTAGATGAAATCGTAGGATCGATCTGAGCATCTTCATTGTCCGTTGAATACCTTGCTGAGTTTCCAGCACCCATCATAGCCTTAAATTTTTCCCTCATAAATGAATCCTTAAATGTTCTGAATATCTTACTCGTCTTTGGGAACTGTTGCTGATGGTCATGAAAAAACTTATCACACCATTGGTACATGAATTTTTCAATATCCTCCATACTTATATTGAAAAGCTCTCCATCGGAGACAATATCTACAGATGATTCCTCAGTTATTGGCCCATTATTTCCACCACCAGCACCAGAAAGTATATTATTATCTATCTCATTACTGTCGTTTCCAGACAAATTAATGATTTGGGCACTTTGACCCAAAAGATCTTTGTCAAGAGTTCCCATACCACCATTGCTCCTGTTGTTGTTCGTGTTGTTATTGTTGTTATTGTTGTTGTTGCTATTGATGTTATTGTTGTTGTTACCTAAAATAGAATCATTGTTACCACCCCCCAATTCATTGGCTGTTGGTGAACCGCTTCGTATCCGATTGTGGTTTCTATTGGAAACTTGAGACTGTATTGCTTGATTGGAGTTTATGAAATTTATCTGATTTTGCTGCAGTGAGTTCAAGGATGATGAAATATGGTTGGAAGCAGTGCCATTCTTGTTTACTTGATTATCCAGTCGTATATATGGAGGGGTCATTGTAGGATATAGCTGATTGCCAAAGTTCCCAGTCACTTGAGATAATGGATTGTAAGTTAAGGTCTGAGGCTGAACACGCCTTTGGGGCCGTTGTTGTTGTCTTTGTTGCTGTTGTTGCTGTTGTTGCTGTTGTTGCTGTTGTTGCTGTTGTTGTTGCTGCTGTAGGTGTTGTTGCTGTATTTGTTGTTGTTGTTGTTGTTGTTGCTGTTGTTGTCTTTGTTGTTGCTGCTGTTGCTGCTGTTGCTGCTGTTGTTGTTGCTGTTGTTGTTGCTGCTGTTGCTGCTGTTGTTGCTGCTGTTGTTGTTGCTGTTGTTCATCAGAATCATTAAATCTTGCAGTTCCCTCTATATCTTCGATATTGTTATTACTCAAATTCCCACTCCCATCTGTACTTCCACTAGTGAGCAGCTGTGGGGAATTGAGTAACTGGCTCACTTCATAAAACCTTCCATCATTATTTGCTGCATCATCAGTGGTTTTTATTCTGTTTGGAGATTCAGGGTTACCACGCCTATTGAGTTCAACCAAAGTTTTCTTATCGAGTCCATGTCTTTTCTTAAATTGTGATAACCAACCATGACTAAAACTGTATAATCTTTTTGGATCATCGACACCGAATTGCCTAGCATATACAGCCCAGTGATCTCTTAGTATCGGCTCGTTGATCGGTAAACCATCCAGCAACCTTCTCTCAACCAATGAGTCCATTGCTAGATTGATCTTCTCATACTTGAATCTAGACCTCCTTCTTGATTGTCTGATGTGATTACCACTCAATTCGGTCAACGAGACGGATTGGTTATACCTCTCCCTTAAATCAGTTTCATGTTTAAGCCACTCACTGAATGAAGAGGTGCTTATTGCATATCTTTTGTTGAATTCTTCCACCGTATCAGATTGCAGTTTTCCGGATCTATGATAAAAGTTAAGAATTTGAATCTTCTCTTCTAATGTAGCCCTTGGTAACCTCGACTGAAGTCCTTGTGATTGCGGATCAGTTCCTAAATCGGGAGGTTGATTTTGAGATTGTTGCAATTCGGATTTCCCCAAATCCAGGTCTAGCTGTAATTTTTGATCAGGTTCATATTGTTGGACGTGGTGTGAATTGGTGGAGTTCTGTGTGGACATTGGGTCTGTATGACCCTTTTCTGATAACATGAGATATACAAATAACGACAGCTATGTTTCTACTACCTGTTCTACTTTTAAGAGGTTTCCAAAATCTTTGTGTGGAATTTTTGTTTTTTTTGTTTTTTTTGTTTTTTTTGTTTTTGTTTTCTCTCATTGAAGGCAGAGAGAGAATCGTCTTATTGAAATTACTGGGATTATTAACAACCAAGTATATTCGTTTAATTTTAATAATCGATTACTGTTATTATTATTATTCGACGGGAATGGATTCTAGCATTCGAGTTATACAAAGAATATGAACAATGGAGTTGTTGTTGTTGTCCTATGCTCATAAAAAATTAATAAAACAAAGAGTTTTTTTAATGATTTCCAGCACCTTTGCTAACTTTCTCCAAAATGCTTTCATAAGCAACTTCACTAAAATCAGTACCTTGGATATCAGTTGAAACACCGTTTAATGCTCTTCTCAAAGCATCTTTGGAAGAAGCGTAAACCATCTTTGATCTAACTGGAGCGGTATCTGGTGACCAAGCATAAAAGACAATTTTGGATCTATTTTGCAGAAAAATGAACGTTAGTAATTTTTTAAAAGAATTAAAAAGAATCGATCGATCAATCGATCATAGTACCAACCAATTGATAAAAAAATAAAGTACTCACCTCTTACCTTCACCCCCACCAAGGTCGTACTCAAAGTCATAAACAGCGTATTTACACTCGTTTTCTGGTAAACTTTCTAAGAATGCCTCATAATCAGTGTTATCAGAAGTTTTGTCGACAATGATTTGAGTCTTGTTGTCGTTTAAAGTGTAAACAACAAATCTGAATTTCTTTCCTAATTTCAATTCGTTGAAAGCTTGTAAGGCTTCATCGGAGACGGCAACACTAGGGGAATCACAATGTTAATAACAATTTCTTAGTTGATGGACAAAGCCACATTTGTAATCTTGAAACCAGATGGGCCTCTGCTTTCTTGTTTCGGTGATTGAGTGTATGTGTATTTCGACTTACCCTGATCTGGACTATTAATCAATGCAATGGGCATGATGTCAGTATTAAAGGTTTATTGGAGCAGATTCATTTAATGATTGACTTACCATTTTGGTTGTATTTGGATATGGATTGTTTTTAATATACAGATTAAAAGCCAGCTCATATTAACTGATTTGATTTGTTTTGTTGTTCAACCACCACCACTCACCACGGCAAGAGTGAAAAAAAAATAAAAATAAAACTATGACTTCCTAAACAGGTAAGCTTCCGCTTGTGGTTTCTTTTGGGTTGATACATTTTACCAAAACAACCACAAATCGTTAGTAAAGAGATAGACAGGGAGTCTGAGATTAATTTAAAAATTGAACCAAACCAAAAATAAGATGGACACCACAGCTTATGATGGATTTGTCAGAAGAATAAAGCTCATAGAAACCTTAGTTATGCCCTCTTCCCCGACTTCTTCTCTGGGGAACACTCTGGTCGAGCTGTCGTTGTATGAACAGTTGGAAAAACTCAACTCAATGGTAAACAAGAGATCAAACGAGGAGTTCCAAAACTTATTCAAGCTATTACGTGGTGCAAACATATGGCATCAGCTTCCGACTTTGAAATCAGGTGTTATATTAAGCGAGAATTCTGAGGTACATCGAAACTTTATTATTGCAAATGCTACGCGATTCTGTAATTTTTTAAAGGAATTCGAAAAAATTATCGAACTCTCAGAGGTCATGAACCAATTAATGCTGTCGTCTTCGCCAAACTATGCTGGGGTTCTCAATGCAAAGATCCCAGATTCGGAATACAACCAGATGGTTGGAAATTTCTCAAAATTACTTGTAAGATCAATGCTATTATTGGAGAGAAATTTCAAATTCTTGATACAAGAGAATGAGTATTGGTCAACCATTGAGGGGAAACTCTCAACTTTGGAACGGCAAGTAAATTTATTGGCAAAGAAACATGAATCTGAAACTATATACACTTAAATTATTTTTTGGTCAGGGTCAGTTGAATCGGGATTTTCACCTGGGGTTATCTCGGTCTCAACTTCTGCTGCCTCATCTGCCTCATCTGTGACAGAAGCATGATCCTGCACTGTTAGATCCAATTCAGTGTCATCATCTTGTTGTACAAGTGTCCTATTCTTTTCCGTGTTCAAGATATTTTCGAAAACTCTATCAAACTGAGAATTATCACTTTGCAATAGTTTCTTCATATCATCGGTTGTATCAATATCTTTGAATGTTAACATCTTACCGGAAGGGCTTTTATACAACTTTGATTCTTCTGCCACCATTTTGTCAAGTTCATCTATACCAAGCTGCTCTTGAGTTTGAGAAAAATTGTCAGCCTTCACAATGTGGAAAAATATACCGGGACACCCAACAACACCAAACGATTCAACACCGTCTACCAGGGGATTATCCTGGTTAAATTTGATGAAATTGTTGCTCATTTCGGTAACGATTTTAAGAGTCTTGTTGAGAAACGTTGCTCGAGGTCTGAAAATGGCATATACCACGTTGATATTGTTTTGAACTTCTTTCACTTTTAAAAATTTGAAAGTGTCTTGAACTTCAAGTACTATATTATATTTGAACTTTGAGTTCAGTTTTAAAAACAAAACTTCTTTCAATTTTTTTGTAATCTCCATAATCATCGAACCATTACTCAAGACATCAGAATCGAATACCTTCATGTAGTTATAAAGTTTGTTGTTCAAGCTTTTCAAATCATCTACATTTTTTGAATATATCTCCAGATTTTCAGAGTATCTATCAAATTCAGCTTCAACATCAAAATTGGATCGAAGTATTGGTAGCCTTTTCAAAACATAAGAACACTCATTGATATAAAAACTTTGTCCCATTAAATGAATGTAATACAAAACTGTACCCATCAAATGTCTTAAATACATTTTCGATTCCGGTAAGTCCTTAGGTTTCTTTGAAGCAAGCATAATCTCACTATTGAGTAAGTCCCAGTATCCGTTCGAAATCAAAATTAATAGATCTGAAAAAATTGTTTGCATCTTGTTAATCTCAGCAAGTCTCTTTGCCTCAAAGAATTCTATCATACCTTCTATCATCTTGTGCATCATGAAATAATTCCAGTCTTTGATAGATTGATCAGGATCATTCAAGAAAATATTCTTGAACCCCACATCGATCATAACCCTTTTCAGATCATTATGTTTCAAAAATTTCATTGAGTAATTATTGTAAAAATGAAACAAGAGAGTTAGCTTCATCATCTCCAAGTTCTTATTAGAATCATCGAATACAACTCCCTTAACTTTTTTCCCAGATTTATCAACCTCCAAATTGTTATCCCAATTGAAAAGCATTCCTCTGATCAGGTCGATTGATATGGTAGCATTTTCACTAACAGGAAATTGGTGCACATCAAACAAATTTTGTGAATTAGAGAACTCCTCTGCAAAATGATCGATAGGAACTCCATTGTAAATCTTGTTGAAATCAAGCCTCAACTTAGATATATCCTTGTTTCGGTAGTCAAAAATCTTTGGTACCTCAATTAAATTGTATCTTTTCCGTTGTCCGATTGCCGTTAGTACCATCAACGATATCCAGACATGCTCTGTTGGAATAAACATTGTTCCCTTATACGGTTTGAATCTTTCAAAGAAATTTTGTGTTACGTTTAGCATCAATTCAAAGACAGGGGATAGCAATTCCTCAGCTATATCAATGTAGCGCTCAGAAGACATTTTAGTGATATTAAATAGCTCACCTGTTGACTTCTTTTTCAAAAATGTTTGAGATAAAATCACTGGAATTGTTGGTTGACTCTTCTTTTGAACATTGAATATTGATTCAAAATTCCTTTTATTTTTTTCATAATGAGATGAGTGTAAGTCATAGTGGCTTATTTCATTAAATTTTAAGTTTTTGCAAATACAATATTCCTTATGCTTCAAAATATGGTTGGGTAATAAACCAATAACCACATTTTGCTTCAACCCATTTAGTATACTGTCATCAACCCTCACTACTTGAATCTCAGCACCGGTAATTGGATTCACAAATTTTGTATGTATAATGTTTTCGTAATCAAAGTGATCTGTGGAGACCCCAAGGTAAGCAACTTTATCAGCCAACTCGAGTGCTTCAATAAGAACCCTAGTGACATAAGTATTTGAATCCGTCCGTTTCCAAGTGGTGATTGTTGATTCATACCGACGTTTCAGGGAGCCTAGTATTTTGCAATATGTCAGTTCAAATTGGATATGATACTGTTGGGGTACTTTGACCAAGCAGTAGTTACCTGTTAACATAGAGGACAATGCTTCCAACATCCTGTTGTGATCCTTTGTTGTGACCGGAATGATTTTGTCGTTAATTCTAGTGTTTAAATACAAAGCTAACTCATTACTCCTGTTATATTTATATGTGGTGTTCAACTCGGCAGGTTTATCTGATATTTTATTCAACAATATTCTAAATGATTGTTCAGCTTCTGATGATATCTCTGTCCTTCGTACATATCTCTCATTTATCATGAATTTAAATTCAAAAGTTTCATTCTTTGGTAAAAGAAAATCTCTCATTATTATCTTAGTCAACTTCTGGAGATTGAAGTTTCCATTGAATTGGTCACTTCGATGTAGAAATATTGGTATCGAGTAGGGATCTTTTGGCTTCTCTCGCTGGTATCGCAGTTTTACTGTATCCACATGGCCCTTTTGTATCCGTTTAATCGTCAAATTATACAGGTGAGTAGCCTGAGACTGTGGGGATCTTACTTTAGCATAATTTATGCCAAGCAGTAGCTGTTTCCGATTCATTCTATTATGATGATTTTTGGAGATTGATATATCTACAATTTACCTGAAAAGTATTTCAAATGAACACAAAGAAAAAAAAATATCATTTAAGTTTAAACGAAAGAAACAGAAAAAAAAATTCCCTTTAGATGGAGTGATGACATATTGAAAGGTGGTATTTGAAATGTTTTCCAAACGGTTTTTATCACAGCTCCGATTTATCGAAAGTGAAATCTACAGACAGCCTGTGCCCAAAAAGAATGATACTATCATAGTGGCGATGTCGGGTGGGGTTGATTCCTCTGTATGTGCAGGGCTTTACTCCAAAGCCTACCCGAATGTCAGAGGCATATTCATGCAAAATTGGAATAGTGAGTCGAAATGTTCGGAAGCAGACTGGAAAGAAGCAAAACAAGTTGCAGATCATTTGAATATTGAGTGTGATCGTGTGAGTTTCGAGAAGGATTATTGGCAAACTGTATTTACCCCAATGATCGAAGGTTACAAGAATGGAATTACTCCTAATCCTGATGTTAGTTGTAATAAGTATATCAAATTTGGAAAACTAATAGAGCATCTCAATTCGAAGTATGGGGAAGAAAATTCAAATTGGTGGCTTGTAACTGGGCATTACGCTAGGTTAATGAGACGCAAATCAACTGATGAGATTCATCTTTTAAGAGGAGTTTACAAAAAAAAAGATCAGAGCTTTTATTTATCCAGCTTACCACTGTCCTCGTTAGGAAGGATACTTTTACCAATAGGGCATTATACGAAACCAGATGTAAGAGATATTGCAAAAGAGTTACATTTACCAACAGCTGATAAACCCGATTCTCAGGGACTTTGTTTCGTATCTCAAACCGGTAACTTCAGAGATTTTTTAAATGAGTATATTGAACCAAATCCAGGGAATATTATCACAGAAGATGGTGAAATACATGGCCAACATGGTGGACTATGGCATGCCACCGTTGGTCAAAGGTCTGGCATTTCTTTACCTCAAGCAAATCCAAGATATAGTGGTAAATGGTTTGTGAGTGAAAAAAAAGTTGATACAAATGAGCTTGTTATTGTCAAGGGTAGTAACAATCCAAAGCTTTTCAAAAATAAAATTGTAGGCACAGATTGGGATTGGTTTAATATCATGACAAACGATCAATTACCAGTCACTACCGAGCTAACTGTTCAGTTCCGTTCATTACAAACTCCGATAAAAATTTCCAAAATTTCAGTACTGGGATCTGATTTTGAAGTTGAGTTGACTGAAGATAGCAAAGGTATAGCCGAAGGTCAGTCTTTGGTGTTATATCATAATGAGCGGGTACTAGGCACGGGTGTTATTAGTAAAACTCTCAAAGTTTAACATGCTTGTACATAATTTCTCTTCATAGGAAACTAATAATTCTTGCACATAAGTTTTTCATTTACTGGTTTTATCTGTTATTGAAATAGAAAATAATTTATTATTGGACTGAGATAAAAAATCATGAAGGGTGCCAACCCAACATTCGCATAACTAATTCGAAAAACCAATCAGCACACGCCAAAAACTCTCAATCGGCAACAATAATATTATTCAATTAAGCAATGACGCACATGATTGGAATGTGATATTTTCCACCGAGGACAAGATTATCGGACTCCTCCTTGTTTCCCTTTGGAGCAGCGTTTGAAGTTGAGGTTAAAGTTGATGGTTGCATTGTTATTTGTAGTAATTATAAATTAAAAGTGATTGTTGATGATATGAATACATTTACAAGTTTATCAAGTGGCTATTATCTTCTTTTATAACATTCCTGATGCTCTTCCAATTCTTTTTTGAGGTTCCGAATTCAACACCATACTGTTTCAAAAATGCTCTGCCTTAATCTTTTTTTTTGTGTGGTTCTTATCATTTGCTGCTGCTCTTTTTAGTAAATTAACATTGTTATCTTATCATTTTTAAGCAAAATCATCTTAACTCTAAAATATAATTGATGTTTCAAATTACCATTGTTTTCTACCATTTTGAATGATTTTAAAGTATTTGTTAATTTTGAAAAATTTGAATCCCCAATTTCAATGGTTTTTTGGTCTTGAAGCGCCATTGAAGTGGCCAATTTAGGAAATTTTTTTTCTCT
>JAJLSQ010000129.1:0-11409 GCA_030567715.1 Nakazawaea wyomingensis | reverse complement strand
TATGCCTTCTGTCCTTCAAACTAAACAAAGAGCCAAAGACTGATGTGACTATATACTGTGTCTTCCGCCTTGCGATTTTTATTTGCTTTTCTCGCCTCGTTATTGCTGTGTTGTTGTTGTGTTGCTGTGTTGCTGTGTTGCTTGCTGTGTTGCTGTGTTGCTACGTTGTTGCGTTGATTTTAAACAAACAAATCAAATCTCACCATATGCATTTTTGCTCCTTTTAAGATCAAAGTTAAATTACCTCACTCTCTCAGAGTGGCTTAGCGTAGTGAGATATTTTTATTATATTTTTTTTTTGAGATAGCCACGTTAGGCGGTTGCATTGACCATACTCTTCTTAGGAATGAAAAACTAATGATTCCAGTTGATTGAAAGAACATAAACAATAATTATACTGAACAGAAATTTTCAAAGAAAGGGTGAAAAAAATTATTGATCACCGGCTACTTGCCCCTTCTGTGACTGTATATTCTGAATAAATTATTATAAGATGACTATGACGATGACGCATTTTTTTGTCTCTAGTTTGCTCGTTAGATTTGTAAAAGAAAGTATCATGGTTTGTTCTGTGTTTTATATGTATATGTAGAGAGAAGATGGGGCTGAACAATTTTATTTCACTTCCGGTTATATTCCTCTTTAAACACCAAAAAAAGAAGCTAAGGCTATTGATAATCATTTAACCAAAAGTTTGAATTGCAACAGATCATTTTATAATCACACTTTCTGATTTATGTAAGTATACATGTATCAAGCAAACTATGAAACTGTCTTACTTTTTTTTTCAATAACCTGGTGTGAAAAAAAACGAGAACATATAAAAAAGAGTGAGAAACAAAAAGCGACACAAAAAGACAAAACAATCGGATTTAAAGAGCTTAAATTTTGTTTTTTTTTGTTCTTGAGGCAAGTAAGTTCCCACCATCTGGAATGAAATATGTATGCCCCATCTATTCTCATTCGAAAAAAAAAAGAAAGACTGAAAAAAATAAATACCGGACTTTTTTTCTTCCTTTTAGTTAGTTATCTTTGTAAATTACAGCTCAAAGAGATTGATTGTTTCAAATAATTTCTCATACAGCCCTTTCATTATCCAATAGGGTATTATTAAAGAAGAGCTCATTGGTTGGAGGGTGTCAAAGATCTATGGAACAAGATTAACTATCTAAAAAAGGGGGAAATATACTGATACACCCATATTTAAAGTTCTTTATAACAGATCTTCTCCAAAAACGGTCCGATAAAGATCAATTTTATGATATATTATACATAGTGTTGACTAAAAGAATTAGTAGTAATGAGTACTTAAAACAAATATTTTTTTTGACTCTTTTAAAACACCCCCACTTAGATGCAGCGCGCTTAGGTTCAATTAGCTCGGGATTCGGACACTATTCCAAGTACGGAATTAAACTTTTTATTGATTAAGACTGTAGGAGAGAAAAATATAGATAGAAATATGAATAGAGGTGATAACGAGAGTTTGAGTTTAAAAGATAAAGATAAATATATATGATTAAAGTGCTTGATTCATATTCAATCACTATTTTTTCGAATTGATGGAAATCCGCCCTAACATTTTTATTTTATTTTTTGATGGTGCTATTGATCTGAAGTACGTGTGTATGCATACAAAAAATAATCGTCTAGAGTTAGTTGATTAGGACTCTAGAGAATTATTTTTTCTAGTGATTAGAAATATAGTTTGAGTTAGATAGATAGAATATAAATGAGCTCTTTAGACGATGATGACGAGATTTAGAAAATATATGCTCAATCATTGACTAAAGGAACCACATAGTAATCGATGATGACATCAATTTCACGTTGTTTAGTTGCGTTGCATTCACCAAGACATATTTACGATCATATTTACGATCGTCTTAGAAATATGTGAATATGTTGCGGAAAATGTACTTTTTTTATTTTTTTTTCGTTTCTAAAAAAATAAGCTATTAACTTTAAAGAATCAAAGTATGTAACGTAACAACAAGTCTTTTTATTTTCTTTTTTTGATTCCCCCGAAAAAAAAAAAAGACTTGAAAGGAAGAAAAAAGTCTGCTCTGCCCCTTCTTCTTCTTCCGGCCCGAGCATAATAATAACTAATCCTACATTCATCCAGACAGCCTGTAATACAGATAGATAGACAAGGCAACGAAAGAATCAACAACAAAATCTGGCTGGTGGGTAAAATTATAATATATTAAGAAACCGCTTGTTTTGAATTGAGAATAGATAAATAGCTGGGATAAAAGAGAGAAGCAAGTGTTCAAAAGGACATTGAACAATGTGGGGGAAGAGAGATAATAAAAACAAAAAAGGAAAAAAAAGAATTCAGTGTTTAGATGAAAGATCTCAAAAAATATTAAAAAACTGATCGTGAAAATTACTTGAAGTGAAATAAAGTGTATGTATATATTTAAGTTGAGTGAGGGAATTTTTCGTGCGATTAATGGTAGTATCATTATTGATTACTTGAATGAATCAAATTAAACAAATTGATTTCTCCCGAATTGTGATTGAAAAATAAAATGTCTTGTAAGTGTCTTTGAATTGTGCTGTAGTTAATTGTATTGACCTTTATCCTTTACACAAATTTGTTATTGTTGTAATAGTTATCATTGTTGTTGTTGTTCTTATTATTATTATTATTATTATCATTATTATCTATTTCTTTCATCTGTTAATATCCAAATGAAATAAATGCCTAAAAGAATTTCAAGCACTCCTCAGAACTCTACTTCTTCTTCACCAATTGCGTTGGTGATGAATTCCTAGATTTGAAAACAGAACCCCCATCACCACCACTTATATCAAATGATGATGAATAATTTTCCCCCATACTCATCACGCGATATCTTCCCGTATCATCGTTATCTTCATCAAAACTTCTCGACGAGCCTGTTATCACCGATGCGGATAAACATCTTCTCTTATTCATCGTCAGCGCCATGGTTCCACCTTGATCCGAATTATTTTGCTCGTATGATGGCAAGTTATAGGGTGCTGGGCTCGGGTAATGATAACTGGAAAGTGAAGTGATGGGCAGTGAAGATAAAAGGTTCCTTGTAGTGGTGGTGGTTGGTGGTGGTAGAAAAACTTTGATCTGAGGTTCTTGTAGTGGTTGTTGTTGGGTTGTTGGTATTGGCAAAGGTTGAGTTGGCAAATAAGGTTGATCAAGTTCTCTTGACCCTATCAAGTTTGAAGACAAATTTGAACTCGATAATGAAGGAGTAGGAGCAGTAATAGGTGGAAGCGGTGGCGATGAAATTGAAACAGCAATAGTTTCAGATGTTGAAGTCTTTGCTCGCTTGTTGAATTTGGCCAGATCTTCCTCTTGTTGTTTGCGTAACAGTTTTTTGATATGTTTAAAATCATCAATACGTTTTCTTGGACCATGTTTTTGAATAACACGATGCTCATTCAAATGGGTTAATGATCCATAGCCTTTATTACAACTGGGGAAATCACAATAGTAAAACCTTTTAACATCTTCAAACTTCCTACGTTGTCTCTTCTTAGCTCCTCTTTCTTTAGAGTTGGTCTTTTTTGGTTGTTGTTGTTGTTGTTGTTGTTGATGATGAAGTTGAGTTGAAGGTTGAACAAGTTGTGGTTGTGGTAAGAGGACAGGTTCTTGTTGTGGTTGTCTCGGGGTCATATTGATAGTTGTATTAGGTGGACTTGAGATTGACGATGCAATGCTTGGAGCGGCATTGCTATTGTTATTATTATTGATTGGAGTTTCTAAGATATAGCCAATAGGCGGGAGCCTTATTCTGTTGGAGATGGTGTTGTTATTTGTCGTACTGTTCATGATAAACATAAGACACAACAAACACACACGCCAAAATGGACGAAGATGTAATGAATAGCCTTGAAAGAACAATAGTTGTTTAAAGAATATGATTTGGGAAACGAATTACACCAATAAACATCTACACTTTACTCAAAAAAAGGTTTAATAGAATATCAAGATGCAGCAGTGACGATCATCTATATTTATATTTCACTGTGACATACACAATATGTACAGTATGTATATATGTATAGTTATGTGAGTGGCTTTTCCAATCTTAGTTAGTCAAAGAAATGCTGCTATTGTTGTTCTGAAAGCAAAAGGCAGGGCCGGGGGAAGGAGGATTGAAAAAGCTCGTTCGGAGGAAGAAAGATAGAGGAGGCACACACAGGGCATCATCCTGCCTTACCTCTTGGGGACTTATCTCCGCCACCTATCGAGATTTTCTTGCTTTTTTGCTCGTTTTCTCTTTCGCTTGCCTGTCTGTCTCAGAATCCGACACCAAGAACAAGAGGGCGGACGAACGTAGCAACAAAAGAAAGAGAGGGCAGAAGAAACATATACATATTTTTTCTTTTTCTTACTGACCCGGCCAGTTGTGTTTGTCTGTAAAATGACTGACTCTTTTTGGATGCACCGCACGGCTATCTACCCTACTGATGCTCGGCTGCCGAAGATTAGTAAGTAAAACCAATTAGATCAACAAAACAATAGCGATTATAATATCGTCAAAATAATAACTAACTAAACCAATTGATTAATTGATTAATTATTTATTTCAATTACTTGGGTCATGAATAACAAAACTAATTATGATATACATATACAACCATCTAGTGCTATTTATTTATCTATCTATCTATTTATTTACTTATTTATATTATTCGTTACTGGGTATTATAGGTAAAGAGAATGAATTTTCTCTCAAGAAATCTTCATCCATCGACAGCTGAGGTTGCTCTTGCTCTTGCTCCTCTTCTTCTTGCTCCTCGTGTTCATAGTTATGCTGAATCAGCTCAATATCATTGTTCAAAGTATTTTCCTCTTCTCCTTCTTCTTCTTCTTGGTTGTAATTATTGTTAAGTATATCAATTTCAGGTTCAATTTCAATGAATGGATCAGGACATCGTGATATTAATTCATCCAATCCACCTCCGGACCAAGACTTCTTCAGAATAGTTTCATTGATCTCCAATTGAAGTCGCACTATACTGCTCAAATCTTTCAATATATCCTTTTGAAATTGTTCAATGTGACACAATAAATGTTGATAATTCAATTTTTTGAAATTTTCAATAGATGAAAGTTCATTCGTTATCGAGATTAAATTATGTTTATATGATGACAAGTTGAAATTCAAATTTTTCTTCTTCATCCTATTGAAGTTTTTCAAATCAACCTCTTTGACATGTAAATTTTGTAATTTCAATTTTAGCAGTCTTTGAAATTGATAATCATTTTCAAATTGATATTGTTTAAAAACATCCAATTTCACCTTTAATGGTTCAATCAAATTCTTACGTATCAAATTTGATAATATCAATTCATAATTGGAATTGACATATTGTAATCCACTACTTTTGATAAAATCATCTCCAACTTCATCACAACCTTTTAATTTAGCCAATTCCTCAATACTCTCACCAAATTCACTACTCAGTCTCGACATCTCTTGTAACGCACCACTATACAGCTGAGCTTTCTTGATAACCTGTTCGTACTTGTTGATTATCTTCAACACATCTTTCAATGTTATGATAACGCTTTCATTATCATCATCTTCTTCATCATCAAAATATCGACTACTACTAAAGTTTGATAAATTAGACGAGGTCGATATGAATGATGGATTGATTACTTTCCCACCAGTGGACATGTTTGTTGATACACTTATTGTTGTTGAAATTGGAGAATCTGTCAATATATTGTTGTTATGATTGTTATGATTGTTATTGCTATTGTTGTTGTTATGATTGTTGTTATTCCCGTTGACAAACGAGTAAAACTCAGACAAATGCAGTGGAGGAGGAGCCTTAGTACTACTACTATGACTATTCCTATTCCTAGTCGGAGTTCTAGGCACTTCTAACCCATCTTCTGACATTCTCTACTGATGTAAAGGTATATATCTATCTATCTAATCTATCAAACTAATTGATTACTATTTTCAAAAGTTTTGCTAGATTGTTTAGTTTTTTGTTTTTTTGTTTTGCATCTATTTTTCCCTATTGAAATCCGATAACCCTGTATCTTTTGTCCTGTGTTTGAGTGTGTGTGGGATCTACCACACGACAGATATTCTATATATGTAATCAGTCTATTGATTTGCCTCAAAATCAATACTAAATCCTTAGCCATTGGATATCTCATAACAATTGATGTTTATAGTACAATATCAAACATCCATCAATTATCTCATTAAAGCTAGTCGGTATTGACAGCAAGAAATTAGTCGTGTTCCAAACAACCGAAAATGCACCTTTTAGGACACACCAAAAAAAATTCACAAAAAATCAAAAATTTTGACGACGAAAAGAACACAGAGGGAAATGTGAGAGACTAAGAGTGATTGAATAACAATAAGACAAAAGAAATGAACTCAATACTATCATATAGATCTCTTCTAACAAGAGGTCTGTTGCTCAGACCGATCACCAGCAGGCTCTTTCACACATCATTCATCCCATTTGCCTCTACTTTCACCACTACAAGAAACACTGTGAAGCTGGAGGATTCGAGGAAGACTTTTTTAATCGACTATTACAAGACATTGTTTGAAAATAATGAGATTGTATTATTTGTCCATAGAAATAACTTGGTCAAACTGGACAATGACAAGTACAGACAGGAAATCATAAATTTAGGTGGTACTTTCACCGTTATCAAAAATACATTGATGAAGGTTTATTTAAAATTTGAAAAACATAAAGATCCAGCTTCCAAATCTGCAAAGAGATATTTTATGAAGAATAAGAGTGCCGTTTCACAAAACCCATTACTTCCCTTGTTAAAAGGTCCAACTGGGATTATCACCATCAAAGAATGTGATCCATCAAAAGTTGCCAAAATTTTAAAATTTTTAAAATCAACTAATGAAAAATTATTTTTGATTGGAGGTAAAGTGGAGCAACAAGTGTTTAATATTGAGAAACTTGATCAATTCAAAAATTTGAAGACTAAGGAAGAGATGCATCTGGAATTGGCGGGGGTGTTGACATTGTTGAGTGGTGCTGGATTGGTGAGAACTTTGGAAACTACTACAAGTTCATTGTACTTGACTTTGAAAAGTCATGAACATGAGTTAAGTCCAAAGGAAGAGGAGAAAGAATAAAAAAATCTTGTATATATAATATAATAAAATCATAAAATCATTCTAGTCATGATCTAACAGCGTTTGTTTCTAACCAAGCTAAAAAAAAGATCACACACATACTACTACTACTCATCTATAATTTTTCATCACATCATCATTATAAAAAAAAAAAAAAAAAAAAATTATTTCAAAACTTTTTGCAAAAAAAATCTTCATCAATAGTGGTATCTATATCTACCAATTATCATCATGTCTACCAAAGAGTCCACCCCAGAACAGACTGCAGCAGTAGCAGCAGGGAGTACAGTGAAAACAACCACTAGGTTATCGGAATCCCAAAAGAGAAAGCTTTACAGAGCAGATAAGAAAGAGAAGAGAAAGATTCTCAAACATGCTCATTTTGAACCTTCACCTGAGGTTGAACAACAACAGAGTAATGACAATCTGCTAGGTGATAAGTCCCTAGCGCTTCCGAGGAAGAGATTTTATAGACAAAGAGCGCATTCTAACCCTTTCAGTGATCATCAATTAGAGTATCCAAAATCACCACTGGATATGGATTGGGCTAAATTGTACCCTCATTATGTCATTTCAGGGCAACAAGAAGGAGAAGGAGAAATAAAGCAGCCGTTGAAATTGTCCAAAAAGGTTGAGATTGCAGATATAGGATGTGGATTTGGTGGGTTGATGATTGAACTTTCACCAGAGTTTAACGACACGTTGATCTTGGGAATGGAGATTCGAGTTCAAGTGACTGAATATGTTGAAGATCGTATTATCCTGTTGAGACAGAAATATGTACAACAAGAATCTTATCAAAATATCAATGTCATTAGGGCCAATGCTATGAAATTCTTACCAAATTTTTTCGAAAAACTGCAATTATCCAAGATATTCTTTTGTTTTCCCGATCCACATTTCAAGAATCGTAAACACAAGGCTCGGATCATCACCAATACGTTGTTGAGTGAATATGCATATTGTCTACGTAGTGGTGGTGTGGTTTATACCATTACCGATGTAGAAGATTTGCATTTGTGGATGAAAAAACATTTAGATGAACATCCTTTGTTTGAAAGGTTGACTCCCGAGGAAGAAAAACTGGATAAATGTGTGGCGATAATGGAAAATGCAACAGAGGAAGGTAAAAAAGTTACCAGAAATAATGGAAATAAGTATACACTGTGTTATAGAAGGATATAAATAATAATAATGACAATAAGAGAGAAATCTCAATCTTCATCTTCACTATTCATAAATGCAACGCTCTCTGTATCGTCATCGTTATTGTTATTGGATCCATCACCAACAACTCCATTCTTGCTTGAAATTAATTTACTCACTATGGAACCAACAGTTTCACTACCACGTCTCAAGCTTCCTCTAATACTATTAGTATCACTCAATTTAAACAGTCTGATCTCTTCCAGATTTGGTGGTTCTAATTCTTCCAGTTGGATAAAAGGTGACAGACCATGATTTGAATGGATCGATGAACTTGAAATCAAATGTGGATCCAATAATGGTTGTCTAGCTAATGACGCCGTGGATCTATAAACAAATGGGACATTATCATCATTGTTATTACTATTATTATTAATGTTGTTATTGTAGTTGTTAGAAGTTGCACCATATGTTGAGCCATGTTGGGAATTATGTGATGAGAAACTATAGATCGAAGAACGATCATCAAATATACTATCCATATCTTCCAAAGTCAACCCTTTGGTCTCCGGGTAAATGGCATAAACGGTGATGAATGACAAGAAACATGAAGTTCCATGGATCAAATATAATCTCCATTTAATTGTCTCTTGCAAAACTGGAGTCATCTCACCAACGATAAAATTACAAAACCAGTTTGTCGCCGTGGATAATGAGGCACCTTTACCACGGATTGATAAGGGTAAGATTTCCGGTGGGAGTAACCATGGAACTGGACCCCACGAGTAACCGAAAAAGGAATTAAAAATGATTACCAAAGCCACAACATAATATGGAGTCCGTGGTACATTGATGTACAACACTATTGAGATACTGAACAAGGCACATCCCATGATAAAAGCACCACTCAACAAGATTGGTTTCCTACCCCATCTGTCAACTAGATACCATGGAGGCACAGTACTCAATACATAAATGATCCCATTAATCCCCGTCATCAAGATGGCATTCCTTCCCTTCCAACCGGCTTGTTCAAAAACCAATGGAGCATAATATGAAATGACATTGATACCGTTGAATTGAGCAAACATCTGTGATGACATGGCAATTAGAACACGACGTCTATAACGTTTAAACATATAGGCATAGGATTTTTCCTCTTGTTCCAATCTTGACATCAATACTCCCTCTTTAATAGTTTTAAATTCATCTCTCAGTTTCAGATCATTTACATCTCCATCAGAATATAAATCGGCCAATACAACAATACCTTCCAGATCATGATCGTTATCCAATAACCAGCGTGGGGTCTCGACTATGACAAAGGATCCACAGAATAACAAGAGTCCTATGACACATTGGATAAATAATGGAATTCTCCATGAATAATCATTTTCAATAAAACTACAACCATAATCTATCCAAACACTAGTTGCATACCCGAAAACGTTTCCTGTGAACTGAATACATGACAATTGACCTCTATTATGCGGTTGACTAATCTCTGATTGATACACAGGAACAGTGGTACTCAACAAACCCACAGCGATACCACTAATCACTCGGCCACAAATCATATGTTTCATATCCACGGCCAAGCATTGAAATCCACCTCCAACGACAAAAATTGCAGCCCCATACCTGATTGTACGTCTTCTTCCAATGATATCACCAATTTTCCCCACTGTCAATGAACTTATCAACGCACCAATTTCCAATATGGCAACCATGGTACCGATAGTGACACTAGATGGATCATTGAAATAAGTTTTGAAATATGGACCAGTGATGATTCCAGACATGACACCTTGGTCATAGCCAAATAGGAACACTCCAAGACTGACAAATACAGAGGTGAAGTAAAGAAGTGGTTTTCCCACAAGGAATCCACTTGGTGGAATCACCATATTGTTGTTATCAATAGTTGTTGATTCCATTGATTTGACAAAAGAGGAAAACCAAAAGCAAAAAAAAAAAACACGAAAAAATAAGTAAATAGAAAACAGTAAATGAATGAATGTGTTATGGGGAACAGATATGAAGTAATTGAATCGATACCAGTCTTGCTAGCAACAACTATTTATATCTTGTTGAATTGTAGTATTTATCCTATATATGAATTGAAATTGATTTATTTTATTCCACTGTTGAAAAATCATAAATAAAAAAAACATAGAGGAGAAAAAAAAAACACATAGTCTTTTGTTAGGCATAGTACAGGTAGTGTAAATAAAACCAATACTAAGGTGTGTCAGATTAAGTATTGCGATAAACTTCTTATCTTTCTTTAACAAAACGATGACGCAACAAGAAACCAAGTTCTTATCTATTGGTACGTACCCCTATTCAATTCAAACAATTTGAATATAATTATATATGTATAAATATAAATAAACCTCTAATCATGTTTTTTTAGAAATTTCACATCTTAAAAGCATTACCCATGGATGTATATGTATATATGTATAATGTATATAATAATATATGGGAGAGGGGCTTTATATCTAAAACTAGAACAAATGTGCACGACAAAATCTATAATTTACAACAAATTTCCCATGAAGGTATGAAGACAATTAAATACATCTTTTGAATTCTCAACATTATCTATCCTCTTTGTTTTTGTAATCCCCATTATCTGAACAACAAAGGCATTTCATCATTTCAAACTTTCTTTAATCCCTTTGTCCACGGCATCATATTATTCCTTAGTATAATCGTCGGCCTCTATGGATTGAACATGCATGCGTAATTCACGTGTAAAAAAAAACATAAAATTAGACGCGCATTTAGATCAGAAGGGTAAGAAAGAAATAGGGGGCTACATAAGATTAAGGATGTTCATTATTGATATCAAATTTGTAGCCATTTTTCATAGCTTCAATTATCAAACTGTGCCATGATGTTATATCTTATTCTATATATATATATATGTATTTGGGTTCTTCTTATCAGTACATCTCTTTTAGGGAAGAATTTGTGGACATTCAACGGTTTCGTGGATGATTCATGTATGAGTTGATCACAGATTTCATTTACTCTGCATGTGATATTCTTGACTTTTTAATTTGTTTGTGGTTTTTCGGTTTAGAATTTAAAAGAACACAAATTCAAAAAAATCTCAAATGACACA
>JAJLSQ010000128.1:0-11876 GCA_030567715.1 Nakazawaea wyomingensis | reverse complement strand
CTATAATTCCAAGGTTTTTGGTTTTTCCCAAGTATTTTCTTGGTTGGTGAAATGACCATAAGATGCAGTCTTCAAATAAATTGGTCTTGCCAAGTCTAATTGTTTAACAATAACACCTGGTCTTAAATCGAAATTCTTTCTAATGATGGCAACTAATTCATCACTTGTATATTTAGAAGTTCCATAAGTATCAACATGAATTGATAATGGTTCAGCAACACCAATTGCATATGAAAATTGAACCAAAGCTCTTCTTGCCAATTTAGCATTGACCAAAGATTTGGCAACCCATCTAGCAGCATAAGCAGCAGAACGATCAACTTTAGAGAAATCTTTACCGCTAAATGCACCTCCACCATGAGCACCCCATCCACCATAAGTATCAACAATGATTTTTCTACCGGTTAAACCAGCATCACCTTGTGGACCACCAATGACAAATCTACCAGATGGTTGAATATGATAAACTGTCTTATCATCCAATAAATTATTTGGAATAACTTTCTTAACAATTTTTTCAATGATTTCAGTTCTTAAATCAGCAGTAGAAATTTCTTCTGCATGTTGAGTTGAAATGACAATGGTATCAACTCTTAATGGAATAACAGCACCATTATCATTCTTATACTCAATAGTAACTTGAGTCTTGGAATCTGGTCTTAACCAACCTAATTCACCAGATCTACGTGCATTGGCTAATGCAGCATTCAATTTATGAGCTAATAATATGGTTAATGGTAATTTTTCCTCTGTTTCATCTGTGGCATAACCAAACATGATACCTTGATCACCTGCACCTAATTCTTCCAACAGTTTCTCATAATGTAAACCTTGTGCAATATCAGGGGATTGTTGTTCAATGGCAACTAAAACGTTACAAGTCTTGTAATCAAAACCTTTATCAGAAGAATCATAACCAATATTTTTAATTGTATCTCTAACAACTTTTTGGAAATCAATATTAGCCTTTGTAGTGATCTCACCAAAAACCATAATCATACCTGTTTTAGCTGCAGTTTCACATGCAACTTTGGATAATGGATCAACGGCTAAACAAGCATCCAAGATTGCATCAGAGACTTGATCACAAATCTTATCTGGATGACCTTCACCAACGGATTCAGATGTGAATAAAAAAGTGTCACTCATTCTTTTTTTTTCTATATCTATATCTATATATATATATGAATATATTCAATGTTAATTAATGAATTACAAACTCGTCAATTAAAAAAGGAGAATGTGTGGTGGAATCTTTTCAAATAAATAATTATTTTTTTTTTTTTTTATTTTATTTTATATTTATATTTTATATTTTTGACTCTTCGCTGTGAAAAAAAAAAAAAAAAAAAATTTTTTTTTTGTTGAGATCGATTAATCGTATATAAAAAAAAATATACTTTAAATAAAATAAAATACACATACATAATATATATACAGTGTTTTTTTTTATTATGAGAGAGAGAGAGAAAAAAAAAAAAAAAAAACACCCATGTGATTGTGGCTGCTGCGCACGTGATATCACACCTTGGGTCTTTTCCAAAAATACTGTTTGTGTACTTTTCTACAACTTCTCAAATTACCACCAGCACCTTTTAAATCATCAACCAATTTTTGTCTATCCAAATCATCATCAAGATCCAATTGATAATAATACTCTTCTTCTAATGGTTTCCCGGCTGCGTCTTTACCGACTCTATATATCACTCCACAACATTTAATATCTTTGATCAAGATCAATTGTAAATCCAGTTTACTCAACAGTGATGTAACTTTACTAATTTTTTGTAATACAGATATAGGTGTTGAAGATAATCTTGAAAATGCCAAATGATTGATCAAGACATTTTTAATACTTTGTAAATCTTCAATTTGTGATAATCTTTCATTAACCTCTTCATCTGAAATATCCTTATATAACTCGATCAGTGGTTCTGTATGTTTGATCTTTTTATGTTGTTGTTGTTGTTGATGTTGATGATTAGTGTCTGGTGTTGTTATTTGTCCAACAACACTCGATGATTTGGGTCTACCCCTTTTCTCTGGTTTTTTAAAACCTTGATCGTTGTTGATATCTTCTTTCTTTGTTATTATTGCTGGGAAAACATTTTTCTCAAGTGGATCATCTGGTTTATAACACATTGCCAATTCATCATCTGACCCATTTGATATCTTTTTAACAATAACTTCTTCTTCTTCTTCTTTTGAATTTTTCTTCTCATTTTCAAAATCCAAGAGAATAAATTCATCCCAAATATCCAATAATATTCCCTTCATCTTTGGAATCTTGATCACCTCATCACGCATCAACATCACATTTGTCAAATTATCATATCTTTGATTACACCTAGACACCTTTGATAAACCTTTTGCATTCAACTTTAACCATTTGGTCTCCGATGTGGGTTCAATAAGATATTGATCTTTTTTGCCCATGAATTTGACAACACTAGGTTTAGGGATAGTTAAATTCATCCCATTGATACCGAGACAATGAATGATGATATAATCTTCCAGATCCAATTTAACAATGAAATGACATTTCGAAATCGATTTATTCATCTTGTTCAATTGAAAATCATTCTGTTGTGAACTTCTACCAAATTTGTATTCTACTCCATCTTTTTGATCCAGTAATTTGATAATTTTAACATTATCCATTGGTGAAATGAATTTATAACGGGCATCATTTTTAGATGATTGTTGTAACAGTTGTGGAGTTGGAGACTTGACCAATTCGGGCTTCAAAGGTGATGTTGTGATATCTTCTTCGTTCCCTCTACTAGACAATGATGAGTTGTTGTTGTTGTTCTTGTTATTATTGTCATCATCATTATAATTTTCATCTTTGACTGGTGATTGAGGTAAACCTAATGATGAGGAGGGGAAATCTGATGATGGATTAGGCGTTGGATAATCTTGTTGTCTTTTCCTTGTAGGAGTGAGTAAATGAAGTTTCTTCTGGGGTAATAATATCTCATCATTCTCTTCTTCTATTTCATCTTCGTCTACTTCATGATGATGCAACGAGCCAGATAAAATCGGAGATGATGGAATAAATCGATCACTATTCATCTTTATATCAACCTTTGTTGTTTTGTATTGTTCAAATATGTTTATTTTTTTTGACCAAATAGTTTCAAGAATATATATCTCTCTCTTTTTGTTTCAAGTTTATCCTTTCAATAAATGATCTCTATATGAATTAAATCGAATTAAACCATCACCGGATCTTTAAATTTTCTCAAATACATCAACAAGAAAACGCCAAAACAACGCGCGAAAAAGGTAAACAAAAAAATCAAAAAGAACGCCAAAAAAAAGAAAACAAAAAAAAAAAAAAACAAAAATTCGCGATTTATTTTTTTTGCGCGTGTTTTTGTTTCTAATGGTGTAATTGATGAGTTAGATTACCAAGATTAGTAAATACCATGTTTGACAATGACTTTGATTTTATCGAAGAGAGGTTAGGGTTTTTATATAGGAGGATATCAGTAATTTATTCTAATTATTAGATTTCCAACTATTTTTGTAGTAAACATTATTACAAATGGCAGATTAATAACTACACACACTTATTCCCCCCCCCCCCCATCAAGTTTCGGGTCAGGGATGAAGTAAGGCTATTCATAACACCTTGAGATCTCAATGCATGCATGCATAAAAAAAAATCCAAATCCAAGAATTGGAGTGGAGTCTTTTACTGACTATTTGCCCCAGACATATTTTATTTTAAATCTTGTACGTAAAATACTACTGATATTAGAAGCCAAAAGTTGAAGAGGTAAAACAGAGATTGCACTCTACTAGTTATATATATAAAATAAGTAGTTTTATATAACAGACCGGTCAACGGAATAATAGATGATAACTATTTTTCGTTGTTTTATTTAGTATCAATTCTAAGTTTTAAGTGTTTACAAAAATAAAACCCATTTATTTATATGATATTTAGAACATTTCTTCAAATACCCAACAATCCCTATTTTTTTTTTGAAAAGATTCGAAGTATTTCTATGTAATTCTTTTGAGTTGTATGATGAAATCCATATATAACTTATATCTATATAGATAGAGAGAGATGGTCTCACCCCTGAAGATGTTTTGGAGTTAAAAAGATAAAGGTGAGTTAAAGGAGATAATTGCTAACAAAAAAGAGTAGTGGTCCATGTAATTTTTTTCTCTCTCTTTTTGGTTATATCCGATAGATCAATTACTTAGAGAGAATCATCTTGTTTTATCAAAATTGAAATCTATTTAACTATTTTTATCAAAATGAGTAGAGTTGGAAATAATGGAGTTATAATTGATTATTTGATAATGATATATTGAATTGAATTAGATTCAATGAGAATGCGAGATCTATAAACCGTTAAAATGCTTATTTCTACATTTTGGTGCGTAGAGATAATTAATTTTTTTACTAACTAATAGCAACCAGATGGGATTAGGGAATTAAGGGAATCAAATGTGGGACAAACAGGGGCTGTTTGGCGAAACCGTCGTTATTTAGCGGAATTAAAAATTTAATATTTAAGGTTATAGATCAAAACCGCAATAGAAAGATAAGCATTAACAAATTTATCTATCATCATCATTTAATATAAATAGAACTATTATTATCTTCAATTGTTCTAAATTAAATAAAAACATATATCATCAGATTAATACAAAAATCATATAAAAATATATACAAAACAATGAGTGTCAAATTTAACACAAAGATCGGATACGGTACCATGGGTCTTACCTGGGTTCCTGAACCAGTTCCAAAAGATCAAGCTTTTGAAGCCATCAAGACTGCAATTGATAATGGTGTTGATTTGTTGGTTTCTGGTGAATTCTATGGTATGGAACCAAAGGAGCTGAATTTGATTTATTTGAAGGAATTTTTCATCAAATATCCTGAATTAAGATCAAAAGTTAAGATTTCAGTTAAAGGTGCATCCAATATGGAAACACTTCATCCAGATGGTAGTAAAGAAGGGATCAATAGATCTATCAACAATATTTTGAAATATCTCGATTTCATCGATATCTTTGAATGTGCAAGGGTTGATCCTAAAGTTCCAATTGAACAAACCATTGGTTACATCAAAGAATTTGTCGATCTGGGTAAAGTTGGTGGAATCTCATTATCCGAAGTGAGTGCTAAATCAATTAGAAAAGCCGTTACAGTTTCTCCAATCTCAGCCGTTGAAGTTGAATTTTCATTATGGGCTACTGGTATCTTAACAGATGGAGTTTATGATACCTGTAAGGAATTGGGAATCCCAATCTTGGCATATTCTCCATTGGGTAGAGGTTTCTTGAGTGGTAAATTCAAATCAGTTGAAGAGGTTAAGAAATCTGGTGGTATATTGAATTGGATGGATAGATTTAATGATGAAGAAAATTTCAAACATAATTTACAATTAACCGATATGATCAATGATATGGCCTCGAAGAAGAAAATTACCGCTTCACAATTAGCACTTGCCTGGATTCTCAAACATCCAGGAATAGTTCCAATTCCAGGTTCTGGTAAGCCAGCAAGAGTCTTGGAAAACTTGGATGCCGCTAAAGTTGATTTGACCGATGCTGAATACAAGGAGATCAATGATTTCTTGCTGAATTTTGAAGTTAAAGGTTTGAGATATAATGCCACTCTTGAAGCAAGCTTGATGCAATAAGTTTTGTATAGAGTTTTTGATGTCAACGCTAGAATTTAGATGTTGTATAGATTTTTAAAAACAAACAAATAAAAAGAGTTGACCATTTTAAAGAGCATCATTAAATCGTTCATTCATATTATCTGGTTATTAGATTTGAAAATATCGTTTTTTTTTTCAATATACTTCTTAGGTGAGAATAATATCTTTTGTCAATATGATAAATTTATCTTGATTTGATTTAAGTCAAGTCTATCTCAGGCAGCTTTAAGCTAATAATCTGG
The DNA here is from genome assembly GCA_030567715.1 of Nakazawaea wyomingensis. Classification (NCBI taxonomy): domain Eukaryota; kingdom Fungi; phylum Ascomycota; class Pichiomycetes; order Alaninales; family Pachysolenaceae; genus Nakazawaea; species Nakazawaea wyomingensis. The sequence continues at coordinate 5,941 of JAJLSQ010000128.1, read as the reverse complement.
ATTAGGGTTTTTTTTTTGTATCTTTGCACATGATATCAAAGCCCTAACTGTTGCATCATTACACCACAGTATAGAGGTGTATACCCAAGAAATTGTGACTGCTATTTGCTTTTTTCTCTTTGTTTCTTTACCTTTCCAAAGTCTGCGCGCAATAGAAACAAAGTATTGCTAACATTAATCACACACACAGAGAGAGCAAAAGAAACAAAGTAAAAAAAAAAGGAGCAATATAGATAGTGTACTACAAACCCAATATCCCATTTTGAGCGATCAAGTTTTTTTTTTTTTTCAATTTTTTTCCTTTCTCACAATCAAACTCATTTTCACAAAAAAAAAACTAGTACATACTTTGGCTTCATATACATAACCTAATCAACATAATCATAAGACAACATGGGTAGTACGTAGTCATCATTTAAAATTGGAAGGATTCATATATTATAATCAAGTGAAGAGGAATAGCACATTATTAATCATATGGGCTTATCTGTGCCATGTCAAGACAATAATACCAAAGGTTTCCACAAGAAATATATAAATTTTCAAACTCAAGCATTGCCAATTTGGATGAGCATACAAGGATAACATGAATATACAATGTTTCATATGAGAGGGAAATAACAATATTGTGTTTGTGAATTTATCACAGATCCAATAACATATAACATTTATCATGGACTGTAAACATGTAACTTTTCCTTAAAAATGTTTCACTATATTCAAATTATTCAAGAAATTCATATGAAGGTTTTGAACATTTGAATTGTTGAATGGTTTAATATCACCACAGACAAAGCCAAATATATGAATGGAATCATTTCACTTACTCCAATATTGTGAATCCTTTTTCCCCCAAAAACTTTTGTTTTCAATACAAATAGATTAACATAATACTAACGCACTTTAAACAGAAGGTACACCATCATTCGGTAAACGTCACAACAAGTCACATACTTTATGTAACCGTTGTGGTCGTCGTTCATTCCACATTCAAAAGAAGACTTGTTCAGCATGTGGTTATCCAGCTGCTAAGATGAGATCTCACAACTGGGCTTTAAAGGCTAAGAGAAGACACACTACAGGTACCGGTAGAATGCAATACTTGAAACATGTCTCAAGAAGATTTAAGAATCAATTTCAATCAACTAACGCTTAAGTTAACTTGATCATAATATAAATGAAAAAATTTTAAAAGGAGTGATATTGATTGGTTTGTTGTATGTGCGCATTTTAAAACGTTTTGTAACAACCAGCAATTGATGAAGTGGATTTGCTTAAATTGAAAAATTACATTGGCAATTTGTGTGTTTATATTTCATTATTGAATTCTATATAGCTAATGGTTTTTTTCTTTGGAATTACTTTATCATTGTTGTACTCCCCCATTTTGTGGGATTTTGTATTGTAATTTGGAAAATATAATTTTTTCCAACAAAAATCTGCTTGTATTACCGCTATATATATACATCATTATTATCTCTACTACGGGAATAGTTGAAGATTTCATTCTCTTCTATCATTATCATCATTCAAATACTCCATCATCAATTCATCAATTTCATTACTCTCTGAAACTTTATTCATTGCAAAATATAAATTATCCAGTTCAATTGCAGTTGTGTACAATTCAATCAAATCTCTTGACATCTCGATAATATCATCATCAAAACTAACTTCTAGTCCATTATTGTTTTGACAAATGGACAATTTTTTCAAATTCAAATCTGAAGTGGTTATAGAGATGTTATTCTGTAAATAATTGGTATATTCAACACTCTTGTTGAAAATTGGTATTTCGAAATTCTTGGTTAATTTTTGTAAAAAATTTGAAGTCAGTAAGGAAAGATTCGTATCAGATGAAAATGAAATTCTCGTCAATGCAATGATGAAATTGTAAGAATCATCATTTGATAATTTTTGTAATATTAGATCTTGTGGAATCTCTTCATTTTCTAATATGATGAAATGAATCAACTTCACAATAGAACTGATCAATGAATTTCTCAAATATACAGTTTCCGATCTAGGATTTCTGATGGTATATTCCTGTTCTTTTAACAATACCCATACCAAAATTCTCAACAATTCAATTACAAATTCAAATTTCAAATTCGAGATTGAATTAATCGTAAAGAAAATTTCGAAAAATTTCAAAATCTTCAATTTGATATTCAAAGCTTGTAATTCATGTTTCAATTTATTCTCCAAAGATATGACATTAACATTCTCATCTAAAATCGGTAATGGCTTATTTATGACTTTACCACGATCTTGGGAAACCAATCTTTCCAATAATTGTAAATCATCGTTATTACCAATGATTCTATTCAATCCATAAATCCTAAAACCTGGGGTCAAGGGCATACCATCGATTAATAATTTTGTCATAGAAAGCAAGATATCATCATCTTTGATAAATGAATCTTCCTCATACTCATCTTCTTCCGCTCCATCATCGTCGTCATCATTATCAATCTCCTTGTCAAAAATGGAGTTGATTGAGTATGTCAAAATCTCAACAATGTTGAAAACACAATTGATGCTCGAAGACACAGATAATCCAGACTTGATGATCTCTTTTGGTAATAACTTCCAGAATAATTTAGTCACCTCCTGTTTGGTGTAACTCAATTTTGATAAAAGCTCAATGATGTCCAAGGAAAATAATACAATAAACTGATCTAGTACGACATATTGTAAGTTTTTCTTTCTTTGATGCAACTTCTCTTGTATATGATGATGATGATGTTGACCTGGGATTGTAGTTGGACGTAGTATATGTAGATAATTTTTTAAGAAATCTGAATTGAATTGTAACAATTGTTCAATGATATCACGATGTAAAGCGCTAGGTCTATAATTCAATGAACAATGAACCAATGACAATAGAAAAGGTGTGGATAGAAGTGTGTTGTTCAAGTATAGTTTTTGTATATATATGGTTAAAATCTCAATGAATTCACTGATCAAATTATCCAATCTGATATTATTAGTTAGTTGGATCAAATAATTTATTATGGAAGCTGCAATATTATTATTCAACTCCACTATAAAAGTCTCATGCTCGAAATGGATCGGTGATCCAATCCTTGCTAGAAAATTCATCGTTGTATCTGAGGCACCATTAATTACATGGTTATAAATCTCCTCGATGAACAATTGTTTTTCATTGGGGATGATTGAAGACAGATGTTGTATCACTTTCACCTGGGGTAATGGTGGTGATGATTGTATTGTTGTTGTGGTATTTGTAGTCATTATATCCTCATTTGTCATCAAGACATCATCCTCAGTCGTCTCTTGAACTCCCTTTGAATCGTTCAATTTTCTCTTCTTGGTCGGCTTAGGTCTCGTTGACAATGAGGTCAACTCTGATTTTAAGAATTTTTTCTCATCTTCAAGCTTGATTGTCAACTCTTGATATGCCTGTATCTTTGATATCTTATCACTGAGATCGTTCCCATATTGCTCTTTGAGTTTTTGTAAGTCTTGTTGCTTTTGTTTCTCCAAGAATTCCAATTTTGATCGTAGAATTGCGTTCTCCCCCTGTGCTGATTGTAATTGTACTTCGATCTCATTACTAGGAGTCGCGGTTGGTAATTGTGATCTCGTGGTCGGGGTGGGATTTCGGGCCGTTAGCAGGATCAACTCTTCCACATTATCATCGTCAAATGAATCGAATACGTTGTCGTCATCATCACCATCATCCATGGCAAGTTTGATTTCTTTTTGCTTTGATTTGTACTTGTTATTTCAACCTATGTGTCTGTGTGTGTCTCTCTCTCTCTGTTCTGTTGCAGCATTTTACTTTTTATCTATCTTCTGCACCTGAATCGGAGGCTGTTTGGCCATGCCCTTTTGCAGAAGGAAAAGAAAAAGAATTTTTTTTTTTTTTTTTATTATGAAAATTATAATTTTGAAAATTTTTTTGTCACAAAGAGATATAGATAGATAGAGATAGGTAGAGAGATACATCTCAATAGACAAATATATATTACAAAGAAATGACTGTTAATCCAAAACAACCACAACATACCAAGAGTTCTAAACCAAAAGTAGAGGTGCCTGAGGCCTCTTTAGTTCCAGTGCTGCCAACACCTTTATCTTCAAAGGACAAAACTACAAAGAGATTAATTGTTGTATTGTCTCATGCATGTTTGGAGACACAAAAGATTTCCACAGGAGGTCCAGGTGGGGATAAATATGCATTATTGAATTGCGATGATCACCAAGGGTTGTTGAGAAAGATGGGTAGAGATATCAGTGAAGCTAGACCAGATATAACGCATCAATGTTTGTTGACGTTATTAGATTCTCCTATCAACAAGGCTGGTAAATTGCAAGTATATATTCAAACGGCTAGAGGAGTATTGATAGAAGTTAACCCAAGTGTTCGTATTCCAAGAACTTTTAAAAGATTTTCCGGTTTGATGGTTCAATTATTGCACAAGTTGAGTATCAGATCTGTTAATTCCGAGGAGAAATTGCTAAAAGTAATTCAAAATCCAATAACACAACATTTACCAACAAAGTGTAAGAAAATCACATTATCATTTGATAGTGAAGTGGTAAGGGTTCAAGATTATGTTAACAAGTTGGATGACGATGAAAGTATATGTGTATTTGTCGGTTCTATGGCCAGAGGTCCAGATAACTTTGCTGATGAATATGTGGATGAAAAGATAGGTGTCTCCAATTATCCTTTGAGTGCGTCAGTTGCATGTAGTAAATTTTGTCATGGTTGTGAAGATTCATGGGGTATATTTTAGTTCATCTGTATAATTTTAAAATCATACCTTTCAATTAAATCTATCTATATTATGTTCTTAGGCGCATTATATTCTCTCTCTCTTTCTGGTTCTTTTTCCTTTGCTTTTTTTTGGCTCTTCTTCTCACCCTCCTTGTGGCCCTCCGTAAAAAAAAAAGCCAATACAACTTTCAATTTGAGTTATTCAAAAAAAAAAAAATGTATCTTATAGAGTATTTGAACATCCTCTCAAATCATTTGACTGCTTTCCTTTCTCCCTTTGTTAGCTATCTAGTCTTTCTCTATTATCAATAAGCTCATCATCTCAAAATAACAATGCCAGTTTTTGAAGCGCCTGCAGTCTACGTTTGGAATGCCGGTATTACTATATCCACTTACTTAATGGAACATTTATATTTAAAAGAATATTTGGATTTCCACACTTCATCTGCCAATATCATTCCATTAACAACTCCAAATGGGTTATATTATATTCGTCGTGAAAGAGCTGATAGAGAAAGAGTTGTCAATGTGTTTGGCGCCAATGGGGATAAATTATACACAATTGAAAGAAAAACACCTTTAAATCCAGTATGGACAATGCTTTCTTATCCATCTAGAAGAGAGGTTTCAACAATTAGGGCTGGGTTCTTCTCTAGATCAATTGATTTTCATAACAAAATCGGATTGGAACATCGTGTTCTCAATGATGAATCTTCAATTACAGCGGGTAATTTAAGAACTTTTTATTTGAATGATGGCGCCAAATATGGATGGACCAGAGGATCTAAATATTTGGAAAAAATCATCAATCCAAATGGTGGAGATGAAGAAATACGTGAGAGAATTGCCAAAGTCAAGTTGATGAGACAATGGAAATTCGATTTTGAAATGATTATCGATGAGACCAAGATGGATAGAGAAATTGCCTTAGCTACTGGATTCGTGTCCATGATGACTCAATGGGGAGTTGGAGATATTACAGAAACTAGAGGACCTACTTTTATCCCAGGGGTTACTATGGGTACAAAAGTTGTAGAAGAGAAGCCAATTGTCAAGATGGAGCAAGAGGAGAAGAAGTTGAAGATGGAGAAAGAAGAGAAAAAAGAAGAAGAAGAAGAAGAAGAAGAAAAAGAGCTGGATGATCAAGTTGTTATTACTATCAATGGAGTTAGTGAGTCAGATGTTTCCATT
>JAJLSQ010000127.1:0-12676 GCA_030567715.1 Nakazawaea wyomingensis | reverse complement strand
CAAATCAATCAACGAATCACACAAGAAGAAGATGTTCTCTAGATCATTACGCTCGCTCCGTGCCACCACCAGCAATGCTAATTCCATATCATCTTCATTGACAAGATCTTATGCCTTATCGACCAAAGCACAACTGTTGATCTCTCAAAATGTTCAAACCGTTGATCCAGAGATGGCTGAGATCTTGTCCTTGGAAAAGAACAGACAAAAGACTTCAATCACATTGATTCCATCTGAAAATTTCACCTCAAAGGCTGTCATGGACTTGTTAGGTTCCGAGATGCAAAACAAATATTCTGAAGGTTACCCTGGTGAGAGATATTACGGTGGTAATCAATTCATCGATATGGCTGAATCTTTATGTCAAAAGAGAGCATTGGAAGCTTTCAAATTGAATCCAGAAGAATGGGGAGTTAACGTCCAACCATTATCAGGTGCTCCAGCCAACTTGTATGCTTACAGTGCTGTATTGAACGTTGGTGATAGACTTATGGGTTTAGATTTACCTCATGGTGGTCATTTATCACATGGATATCAAACTCCAACTACAAAGATCTCATATATTTCCAAATACTTCCAAACAATGCCTTATAGATTGAATGAACAAACTGGATTGATCGATTATGATACTTTGGAACAAACTGCTATATTATTCAGACCTAAAATCATCGTTGCAGGTGCTTCCGCTTATGCTAGAGTCATCGATTACAAGAGAATGAGACAAATTGCCGATAAAGTTGGTGCCTATTTGATGTCAGATATGGCTCACATTTCTGGATTAGTTGCTGCTGGTGTCACCGAATCCCCATTCCCTTACTCTGACATTGTCACCACCACAACTCATAAATCTTTGAGAGGTCCAAGAGGTGCGATGATTTTTTACAGAAAAGGTTTGAGAAAGACACTTAAATCTGGAAAAGAAGTTTATTACGATTTAGACAAAAAAATCAATTTTTCAGTTTTCCCAGCTCATCAAGGTGGTCCACATAACCATACCATCTCTGCATTGGCTGTTGCTTTGAAACAAGCTCAAACTCCAGAATATGTTGAGTATCAACAAGATGTTGTCAAAAATGCATCTTCATTCGCCAAGGCTTTACAAAATGAAGGTTTTGATTTGGTTTCTAATGGTACCGATACCCATTTGATCTTGGTTGATTTGAGATCATTAAAAATTGATGGTGCTAGAGTTGAATATGCTTTAGAGAAAATCAACATTGCTGCAAACAAAAACACTGTTCCAGGTGATAAATCAGCTTTATTCCCATCCGGTTTAAGAGTAGGAACTCCAGCAATGACTACAAGAGGTTTTGGAGAAGAAGAATTTTCAAGAGTTGCCGGTTATTTCCAAAAAGCTGTTGAAATTTCGTTGAATTTGAAAAAATCCGAAACTGGTGAGAATAACAAATCCAAATTGGCAAGTTTCAAAAAATTAGCCGATGAGGATGCCGAATTAAAGAAATTGTCCGATGAAGTTTCTGCTTGGGTCTCCACTTATCCAGTCCCAGGTGACATGTAATTGATATTTCTATCTGTATCTAATAAAAATAAATTGCAAAACATATAATTTAATTTCGTAGTCAAAGACAACCAAAATTCTTTTTTAAAAAAAAAAGTTCAATGTGGGAAAAATCAAAATCGACAAAAAAAAAATTTCAGCCCATCATCGAATTTTGCAATAAATATTAAATATACCTATTCATTCTATCTGGTCATCATTAATTGGATTCAACTGTCCGAGTGTGATATAAAGATATATAAATATCAATAATAGGAATGAGTGATTCCAAACCACCTTCAGAAAATGTTTCCAGTACCACTCCTCCTGCAACAACAACAGCAACAACCGAGGCAGTGGTAACTCCCAAAGTTAAGGCCAAGAGACCAGGATACACCAATCCTGCATTCAAACTGATGGGAATACCAACTCTCAGATTTCCTAGTCGGAACTGGATGATATTTTGGACAGTTCTTGGAGTGTTTGGTGGAGGGGCATTGTATGACAAGATTAAACAGAAACAATTGAGAAAACAATATATGAATCTGGTGGCCCCAATGGGGGAGAAATCATTACCGTTAAACATCATTCCAAGAAAATTAACGATATTTATAGCTCCACCTCCAAGTGATTTTTTGGATTCATCACTAAAAGTATTTAGAAGATATGTTAAACCGATCTTGAATTCTGCAGCTATTGATTTTGAGATTGTCACCGAGAGTAGACAAGGTGAGATAAGGTATAAAGTTGCCGAAGATATAAGAAATTTGAGACGTAAATATAAGGGTGAAATTAAATCGGAGATCATACCAAAGGATGTTGTTACACCAGTAGATAATGATGATGAATTTGTCACCCCTCATTCCGTTTATCATTGGTTTGATAACCACAAATCTGCACTCAACACCAAAGTTGTCAACGAGGATGGTTCCATCGTCACCACCAAATTATCAACAACTTTATCTCCATTATCATTATTAGGTGTAAACTATAAACATTATTTGACCGATGATATTCCAAAAGTTGTCAGTGAAGATGTCATGGTGGAGAAACCAGAAGAAGCAGGAGGTGTTATCTGTATAGGTAGAGGTGCATTCAAAGAATATCTTACCGGTGTTCATGAAGGATTGTTGGGTCCATTAGAACCACCAGTGGTGGTGGAAAGAATTGAATCTGAATTTGAACAAGAGGTGAAAACTTTGCCATTGAATGGAGGAAAAGAAGAAGAAGAAGAATTGAAGAAAGAAGAAGTTGATGGAAAAAAGTCCACAAAAAATGAAGATGAACAAGAGAAACAGACAGTACCATTACCATATATAAATTCAACTGAATATGGTAAATATGAACTTTGTTCGGAATTGGATTTTTCCAAACAATTACTCATTGATGAAAACAAACCAGCTTATTTCCAACAACCTATATTAGTATTACGTGGATTTGGTTTATCAGGTTTTTTAAAAACACCAGAGCGAATCTATAGATTTTATCAAAAACGTCAACAACTGAAATTTTACCAGGATAAGACGATGTTGGTTGTTGATAAGAAGTTTAGACCATTTGACTCCACCAAAGATGTGAATTGTCTGGTTGAAGAAGAAGATGATTGGCCTCATAGTTGGGTTAAAACAGGGAAGGAGAAGGGAAGTTTATGGACCACAGAGTTAAAATGTGATGATAGAGTGGTTCGAAATTTGTATGTTTATGATGATGATGATGAATGAATGAATAAGGTACTGTATATATAAAAAGATAGCTAGTTTCCCCCCCTCTATTTTCGTTTTGAGAAAGACATTTATTCATATGAAAATAAAGGTGATTGATTCAAACGGTTAAATATAGGGTATTGAATTTCATGATTTGAATGATATTATCTGTGTCTACAGATTTCATATATATCTAAATTATGAATTCTTTTCCTATTCAATCTTTCAAAAAGATTCTGTACCAATTTCAAAGATGAATAAACTCCCCGGTTTCATTTAAAATGATCATGGATGATTGGGAGGTTAGTTTTCAAGTGATAGCGGAATACGTTTAAGGTGTATACTGAAAAATATCTAATAATTAATTACCCTCTTTTTTTTTTTTTTTCCTCTTCTTCTTTTTTTGTTATGTTTTATGATTACATTGGTTGACCGGTATCAATCAATCAAGTCACTCGGGAGTTATATCTGGATAGTATACTGCTATCAACTAATCATAACGTGGCGGAGACATATACCTCCATTTTATATGAATTATTGTATTTAGTTTTGAACTCGGTGAAAGTAATGAAGAGAACAAGAAAAAATCATTTTCGAAAACCGAGTCTTCTTCATTTTAATAAAAAGATTCTAAAAATCTAGATAAGTTCAATTTGATCAAGCAAGACCGGGGATTTTAATTAAGTATAGATTTTATAGATCAAATATAAATTTCTGAGTTAAAACATGTTCTTGATCCACCATCTTTCCTTTTATTTTATTGTCTTAAAAGTTCATACCATTTAACAAACATATCTCACAGTTGCATACTCTTGTTAGAATTCTTTAAATTTAATATGGTGATTTAATTTTGTAGACCCACCATTACTTTTTATTTAAACTCATAACTTTAAATGTTTATCTTATTTTTTTAGCATTTAGCATATATAACCATCATCATCATCATCCTCTATTGGCGTATAAATTTATAATTAATTATAGTTCAAGCTTAACACCAAACCCTTTCTTGTTGTGAATCTTCGAATTATCGAAATATTTGACGCTATTTAAGCAAATATATATATATATATATATACATCGTGATGATTGCAATTTATGCAATAACGATACAATAACTATTCACAAGATTTGAATAATGGATGTATTATATACATACATGGGAAAAGAGGATGTTATGTTAATTGCATACATAATTCAACTATATTAGTTGGTGGGCAACTTAAAGTATAGTTCAATCCAATAATTTGTTAATTTGTTTAGATAACAAATCATAGTCAAGTATTAGTATCTGGTGGTCAAGTTGTGGAGAAATAATTAACGATATGAATTTAATGCATTTCTTTTGTGTATTTATTTATTATTGATTGCATTCATAATTTGTTATCTAAACAAACAAACAAATTATGGCAAAACTAACACTTATCATGCGTTCTTTTTAACTTATCCATTTATCTATCTATCTATCTATCTATCTATCTATCTATCTATCTATTAAACTATATGGATCAAATCTATGTGAAGTAAAGTATAAAAAAAGATTGGACAAGAAGAAGATTAATTAATGAGATCTGCCCCAAATCTATGTATCTCGCTATCAAATACTGAATCTGATAGTATTCCTACAATCGATCAATCAAGAATCAAAACCAACGACTCTCAATATATCCTTGTTTAGTTAATATTAATAAATACCAAATAATTGGGTTATTGAAATGAATGTAATTCAATCTATATATCTAGTTATCAAGTTAGTTAAAGTTTTTCTGTTCTAATCATTAGCTTAGTTAGATAATTGTACAGATATATAGTAAAGAAGTATGAAGTAAATTGAGATTGATATATTTCTTCTATGCCCCCATTTGCCCTACCCCCCATCCCTGCCCGTTTCTGGTCCAGCGGTTGTCTCCGAGATGCATTTCCGAGATCCGAGAGACCGACCTTGCCTCGGAATTACAGAACCTTTTTTTTCTTTTTTCTCTTTTTTCTTTTTTTTTCGGTTTCCAATGCATTGAGTGTGTGAAACGTAGCACAATGTAGATAGATGGATAGATGGGGATGGATAGATAGATAGATAGATGGATAGATAAGGATTGAACAGGGATGATGAGAATTAATAAGTTTGAAATCCATCCATCAACATTCCCCCTTACTCATACCGAAAAAAAAAATTAAAAAAAAAAAAAAAAAAAAGACTCTAACCAATTGTTTGGTTCTTGTTGTTTCTTATCTATTAAATGATTCATTTGACAAGAGATCAATTACGAACAAGACATTATGAAACATATCGATTCATTCATTTCACACATCAAAGAGTTTTAAAAAATAGGAATATATATGGAAAGAATTTTTTATCAAAGATGAGTGAGTAGGTAAGTAAGTAAGTAAGTAAGTATGTCCTTTTTATATCTACAAAATAATGATCATAATAGTTTTTATATATACATAAGCATAACCAGTTCAAAAAATAAATTATTAATCAATATTTATACATATAAATATATATCATTTTTTCAAATGAGAAATTTCCAATTTATCTGTATTTCATTCATATCTTTCCAGTATTTTTCAAAAATAATTTCAAATCTTCTTCACTTTTCAAATCATCATCATATTTCAATAACCAAGGATGTTGTAATAATTCCAGATAAGTTGGTCTATGTTGTGGATCCTTCAGTAAACAACAACTAACAAATGAAATCAGTTCTTGAGAAAATTCACCTTTTAATTTTGGTGGATCATCTTCAACAATTTGTTTTAATTGAGAAAAAATATTTTCTGAAATTAATGGATATTCACCATTAGCAACTTCTAATAAAGTTAAACCTAATGACCAAATATCACTTTGTACCGAATATGAAATATCATCAGGATTTGAAGATTTAATACGTTCAGGTGCCATATAAGATTGACAACCAATATTGGTACGTGCCATAGATGCAACAAGATTCCCACTCACACCAAAATCACATAATTTAATCTTACCTTGATCATTAACCAATATATTTGTTGGTTTAACATCTCTATGAATTATATTCTGTTCATCTTTTAATTGTTTTAAACCTTTAATGACACATTTGGCAATGTACAGTAATTGTGGTTCCGGAATTCCACCTTGATAAATCTTATCCAATGAACCTAAATTCATGTACTCGATACACATATAAACTGCACCTTCGACAAAAAATGCACCATAAAAATCAACGATATAATCAGAATCACAATTATGTAAAATTTCCAACTCCATCAAAATTTGTCTAAATTTTGATTCATCCAATTCTAATCTAACCTCTTTCATAGCCATGATTATATTCGTTGGTTTATGCAAAACTTCACTAACAGTTCCATAATTTCCACGACCTAATTCTTCAATGAATTCCAATTCATCAATTGAAATTCTAAAACTACTACCACCACTAAAATCAACACCTTTAGAATGTAATGATGCCTTACCATTGAAATTCAACGAACCAGATTTGATATCAATATATTTGGAATAATTGGCAAATAATCCATGTAATTTGGGCAGTTTATCAGGATTGGATAATTGTCCACGTTGTCCAATAAATTCAGAAACGGGTTTCTTTTGTGTATCTAATAAAGAATCGGAATTTGATGAAGTAATCATCTTTGAAGATGTAACTTTTTTGCCATTATTATTATTATTACTATTAAAATCACTGCTGCTATTATTATTATTATTATTATTACTTTGTTTATCTGGATTGGTATCTTCACTTAATTCTTTAACGTTTAATTTCATTCCTCGCCTTTGTGATAATGAAGGTCTACTTCTTGGTAATCTAGCTGCAGCTTGTGGACTTGCCTTTAACACAGAGGGAGATGAATTTGTTATTGTTGGAGTACTATTGGGTAATACCATTGAAGGTCTAGATATTGGTGTTGTTGTTGTTGTTATTGTTGTTGGAGAAGGTGATTTGGTTGTTGTTATTGCTGCTGATGATGAAGGAGCAGATGAAGAAGATGAAGGTACAAATGAAGATGAAGGTGTAGATGATGATGGTACAGAAGATGATGAAGAAGAAGAAGAAGTATAAGATTCTTGTGACAGTGGTGGTTGTTGTTGTTTTTGTTGTTGTTGACGAGGTAAACTTGGAGGTAATCTTAAAGGTGGAGTAATCTTCTTTGCCGAACCATTCATAGAATTCAATTTACCATCTAAAGATTTATAATGATGATTTGATTTGTTGTTGTTGTTGTTGTTATTCTTGGTTTTATTATTTGTTTCTCCTTCTCTATTCAAAGCAGAAGATGAAAGCAACATAGTTGGAGCACTATCATTTCGTATTGGTTTAATAATATGATCATCTTCTCTCTTTTGAGCTGTTGCAGCTTGTCTCTTTTCTTGAAATGCTAGTACTCTGGCTTGTAAATCTGCACTTATACTGGGCAAACCATGATATTGAGGTGTTGAGGGACTCTCTGAAGTTGTGGATTTGGGTGTTGATGATAATTCATTGTTATTTGTATTATAACTTGTTGGAGTTTGGGTTGAATTTGAAGGTGATTTTGATGAAAGATTTTCCAACAGTGCTGGAGCAGTTTTTGTATATATATGCAATTTGGAAAATTCCTCGTTATTCGAATCTGTAAAGGGCATTTCTGTTATTTGATTAATTTGATTGAATATGATGATATATGGGAATGTTTTGGAATGAATGAAATTAATTAATAAAACGTTTGTTGAAATGGAAATCAAAAAAATTAAAAGTGTTTTGATATATGTATGCGGATTAGAGTGATTATGGAATTGTATTTCAAATGAAATGGATGTATTTCTTAACACTTGATTAATAAACTATTCATAAATCGGATTAAAAAACAAAATATATGGATATGATCTTGAGAGTTGAGTTGTTTGAATGAATAAATGAATGAATGAATGCAAAAGAAGTGATTAGATGAAAATCAAACACACAGATGGAGGAGGAGGAGGAGGGAAAGAAACAAAAAAAACGCCACAAAAAAAATATATATATGAGAAAAGTGAATGTATGTATATAAGACACAACAATTAGATGGGTAGATATTTCAAAAAGTGAATGAATGTAAAATGAATGTAACAAAACAATGTATTGACTAAATAAAGACTGGTATTGAGATTGATAAGTTTTTGCAACTAACAGCGGTAAGGAGTTTTTTTTTTTTTTTTTTTTTTAATTTTTTTAATTTTTGTGTCCTTTTTTTTTTTCTTTGTGGTGTTAATTCTTTTCAAATTAAAAGAAGAAAGAAAGAAAGGGTTGCTGTTCTGCCCTCACGTTGTGCCCCCTCCTTTAGAGTACAGGGCACACCAATACATCATTGCTGTCTGTCTTTTCTTGTCTTTCTCGTATGATAGATAACAAATTTGAATTACATATTACTAATAGATTGTACTTATCGGATAACAAACACACACACACTATGTTTGTGTATGTATCGGATAGAGTAGATACATAGATGTCTTGTGTTATTATTATTATTATTATAAAATGAATAAAAAAGAACGCGTCTCATTTTCCTCGGATTCGGGTATTGTATTGTATTTTCTTTCTTTCTCGTTTAACTAGATCAATGAATGCCACAAGCGGTATTGATCTCATGATATATATAGAACGTGGTATAAACATATAACTATACCCCACTTATTGCTTCTGTTATTATCTATCTATACATCTATCTATAACATAATATAATACAAAATGTATAAAAAGCAAGCAACCTGGTAGTATATGTATGTAATATTTTAAGTTGATTTGGGTCTATTTGGGCACGACTTTTTTTTTTTTTCTTTCTTTCTTTCTTTGTTGTTAAAATGGAAATAGTATCTGTGGTGATACCATTTCTTGCTTTGTTGGGAAATAACTGCATATTTAAAAACAATAGATTTTGGTTGAAATGAATAAAATAAATTAATATTTCTTATTCCGCTCTCTCTTAAGGCACTAAATTTCCTTGGTTTGTATGTATGTAAATCTCTATCTATTAAAACCATTTTCACAACCACCTACTCACACCTACAGATGTATAAACATAAACATAAACATACATACATACATATACAGAGAGTTTATACAAAAATTGGGTAAGGGGTATGCATATTGATTTATTTATGCCTTTTGCCCTTTGTATCATACTTACTTAGTTGATGTTTGATGATGATTAATCAGTTGAATTTTTTTTTCGATCAAATATCAACTATACATCACATCTTTTAATGGTTATCTATCTATACGCGGATCATTTGATCAATAGGTATCGGTAACCAGGTTTTAAATATATATATATATATATTGCAAGATTATTCTGTTTCCTGATATGGATATAATTGAACTTGAATCAATTTTAAGGTCTAGTCTACCTCTATTCATTTCATTTCATTAATGTTATTGTATATATAATTATATATCCAATATAAAAGCCTGGTGTAGAGATGTGTTGCAGCACACAAGTAAGTAAGTGAGTGAATGAGCGAGCGGATGGGGGGTAGAGAAAGTTTAGCGATAATCAAAGAAAAAACAAAACAAAAACAAAAAATTATCAACGAAATTGAAGATTTTAAAGGGGAGTTGTCTTAATTGACTCATACAATCAAATTTAAAACAAATATATTGACACATCATCATGAACTCAAAACCAGAGAATATAGTCTGTGTCTTTTGTGGTTCCGCATATGGAAATAATGAAACTTATATCGAATTAGCATCGGAATTAGGTGCCAAATTACTGTCGAATGGATTTGGAATCGTTTATGGTGGTGGTACAACTGGATTAATGGGAACCATTGCCAAGAGTGCCATCTCTGCACATGGGTATGTCCATGGAGTGATCCCCAATGCATTGATCACAAGAGAACGTGATGCTCATGATGTAGAAGAAGAATTAAAACTGTCGGTGGATAATCATACTGGAGTAACACCTATACCTGATGTGACAGAATATGGAATTACCACTATTGTCAATGATATGCATACTAGAAAGAAATTGATGGGTGAAGAACTGAGTTGTGGATTTATTGCCATGCCTGGTGGTTATGGAACATTGGAAGAATTGATGGAAGTTACCACATGGAGTCAATTAGGAATACATCAAAAACCTATAGTTATTTTCAATATGGATGGATTTTATGATAAATTGATTGAATTCATCCATGATGCTATTGATAAAGGTTTTATCAGTGAACAAAATGGGAAAATCTTGGTGATTGCCAAGACTGTGGATGAAGTCATTGATGGGGTGAAGAATTATATCGTTCCTGAAGGTCGATATCATTTAAATTGGGATTCAGTGGGGAAATAAATAAATAAATAAATAGAATTAGCTATTTTCTCAAAGTTAGATAGATATATGAAAGAAAAATATTGTTAATTATATAGATAAAAGTTGATTATTATTATTTATGATTATAGTAATAATTGCATAAATAGATCATAGATCATATGTGAAGAAAGGCAAATTTGAAACCCAACCACCCTCTTACATCTATCTATACAAACTCCAACAAATCATACATACATACAAAAAAAAACAGAGTAACAAATCGCAATTCATCTATATATCAATTAATGATCAATTCGGGGATGAACTTACTTCATCCCATCGTTATTATTTATTTAGATAATATGTTGTTGTCACTTTTAGTACAATAACAAACCATAACTTTCCCATAACATCACCACTTTTCAAAATTAAATTCGCGTTCCCCAGACCTCCTCACTCCTAAAAGCAAGATTATTTTTAAAAAAAAAAAACCCAATGTTTATAATTTGAGGCAAGCAATATATAGCTCAAGCCTTTTGATTCATGAATTTGTAGAAGACTTTAAGGTGTACAAATTGAAGTAATCGGATTCCCAGATCATTTATTATCTTACATCAAATCCTTCTGTAACATGACTACTATAAAAACATTAATTCATGTAAATAAATCCTTTTTTTTGCATATAGTGAAATGGATAACATTTTTTGCATTTCATCTTTAAAAGAGGGAAAGATCATTTGGATTTTGATCGAAATTTCTGCACCAAAATTATATATATATATAAGATAGAATTTTTCCAGTTTGGATTTTCCATCTCACATTTACTTTGAGCTTTAATCATTTAGCCTGAAAACTCCTGAAAAGATAATAAAATCAAGCGATCTCAACATTCTATATATATATTTATAACAAAAAGTTTGAATTTATACTTGTAATAATATATTTATTAAAACTGCTACAATTACCATTTTTGCTTAATACAAAGAATCTTCAATAATAAATCCTACACACATATATATATGGGACTTAGAATAATAGTATCTTATACAAATAACTGACTTTCTCGTGTGCAATATCCCTTTTAATTAGCAAAGAAAACCTAGAAACAGTCGTGTTCGTAATATCAATACATATATTCAAAATAAAAAATAAAAAAATAAAAAAAGGAAATAATAAACCATACATATATTATAATCAAATATTCAAGATGTTACCCAATATAAGACAAATCTTTGCCTCATTTAGATCAGAAGAAGAAGAGAGATCTTATTCCAGAAATGCTGTATGTATTTATCTGTGTTTCCCCTTCATCCATCCATCATTTATTAAATTTGTTGAAAGTGTTGAAATTTTTCTAACAATTCGAATCAAATTTTATATCAGTTTTATAATTTCTTAGGATTCTTAGCTTCATGTGTTGCATTTTCATTTGTGGCACAGAAATTATCTCAAAATTCAAGAGAATTGGTTTATATCGCAAGAGCTAATCGGTTGTTTAATGCCATTCAACAACAATGAAAAATATTTTTTGAAATTATTCAATCGTGTATTACGATATACATTTAATTGTGTCAAATTGATTCCTATTTATGCCTATTAATATCAACACTAGTTTTCTAAACTATAATGAGATGTTTTTGTTGTTGTGGGGGGGGGGGGGTCCAAAACAGATGGTATTAGTTCTTCTTTTCATCATCATCTTGGTTTGAATATCATATATATGATGAGCTTTAACCTACTCTTAATGACATATATAATCTAATAGGATTGACATGTTGATCCTCAGATCCTGTTTGAGATTTGTCAATTTGGGTGATTGATGGGAATCATTTCGGATGCATTTTAAAGAATGCAAAGCGGGGGTGATATAAGAATTATGCTTCCAATAACATATACTTTTGTGAGGTGTGGGAACACTTTTGAAGATGGCAAGTTAATCCCCTTCCTCGCTTATTTGACGGAGAGAACCATAAATTAGATATTTACTCCCCCCAAAAAAAAGAGAAAAAAAAAGGTCTTTTCAACAGAGATATCTCATATTTTTGCTACGAATAAGAATGATTCAGCAACTTTATAATAATTATATACATTGAACAATTTGCTACCTGTTATAATGAGAAACAGATAATAATAATAATAATAAACAAGAAAATTTGGAAAACCTTTTTTTTTTTTTTTTTTTTTTTTAAAAAACAATGAAACAAAACAAAACAAAACA
>JAJLSQ010000126.1:0-13918 GCA_030567715.1 Nakazawaea wyomingensis | reverse complement strand
TATTGGAACTTATGGTAGTAACAGAGTAAAACCTTTATTTCTTGATACAGAATAAACAACTATACAAACCTAGGTAAAACATCTCTATTTATATTGAATCTCTAGAGTATTCAGACAACTAATAAAGGTTATCTAGAATCCTCTAGATCTTTCTATTTATTCATTCTTTACAAATCTAGATCTCATTCTAGATTCTACAAAGATAAGATGCTGAGTAAGACAGAAAGATATGTCTCAATTCAAGAACGTCTGCTGGATTCGACCGCAATCAAAGCGAGCTAGGAATTTATTTCAAAAGAGCCCGCTATGGCATTATTTTAGTTGGTGTTTACGTGGATGATCTTATTATAGTTGGTCAAGATCAAAAAGATATTGGTGAAGTGAAATTATTTTTGAATAACGCCTTCAAAATGAAAGATCTTGGAGTTCCCAAAACCTTTCTTGGTCTCAATATTGAAGTTGCTAAAAATGGTATTGGGTTAACGCTGTCTGACTATATTGATGGGATTTTAAAAGATTTGAAAATGTATGATTGCAATCCTGCTCCCACACCATATATTGCAGGCATTAACATTCAAAAAGATGCTGATTCAGATGCTTGTGATGCTACAACTTATCGATCCATTGTGGGAAAGTTGCTCTACTGTTCCAACACAGTAAGACTTGATATATCTTATATTGTTTGTTTATTGTCAAGGTATTTACAGCTACCTAAAGAGATCCATTTGAAGGCTGCTTATAGGGTTTTGAAGTATCTTCAAGGTGCCAGAAATCATGGAATTTGGTATAATTCTTCGGGTTACCAAAATATAGTGGGTTTCAGCGATGCTGACTGGCTGGGTAATCTAAATGATAGAACCTCAACTGGTGGTTATGTTTTTAAATTAGCTGGTGGTCCAATTAGTTGGAAATCCAAGAAACATAAAACTCCAGCGCTAAGCTCAACAGAGCTGGAACTCATGTCATTAGTTGAAGCTTGTAAAGAAGCTGTATGGTTAGGAAAAGTATTTGCTGGGTGAAGAATCCCCTTGGAGAGAAAATCAAGGTCTATGAAGATAACCAAAGTACCATCACATTAACACAACATCCTTCTTTTCATGATAGGTCTAAACATATTGCATTACGGTTTCATGCTGTCAAGAATTGGATCAGTGAAGGATTTAATTTGCCAATGTAAGCTGAAGCATTTAGAAATATTTAGAAATATATATTATATATAAGTAGCTAAAGATATCCTCTTAAAGGTATCTTGGAAAAAGTATCGAAAAAGAATATTAAAAGTATGAATAATATTAACACTTACATAGAGAGGATCACCTCTGTTCAACATAGAGTATTCAGACAACTAATAAAGGTTATCTAGAATCCTCTAGATCTTTCTATTTATTCATCCTTTACAAATCTAGATCTCATTCTAGATTCTACAACTATCAATCGGATGCTGACATGGATGATCTTCCACTTGATGCACTTCACTCATGTTTTCACCCCCAATCACACGGCTTGCCGGGCATCAACCCTGAAGGTGCCAAACGAATTCGTGGCCCCCCCCCCCCCATCAGTTACGTCAACCACACCTCAACCCAAGAGACTTCGTCTCAGACGATCTGTTGATAATGATCACTGGGAACGATCCGATCGCCCCATTGTTGTTGAAATATCTGATAGCGAATCTTCCCTGTCAGATCATCATAGGACAAAACTTATTGAAGCACCGCCGCTTGGTTCAGAAAATCAAAATCATATTAAATTGATTAAAAAATAAGTCATCTAGAGCTGCTTCTGAGTCTTCCGGTTCTAATGGTGCATCGCGTTTGCTTCCACTTGTTCGTTTTAATCCTGTGGAAACTTTTTTAGCTGTCTAAAATGATCGATACCAGGTTCCGCAGACCTATCATCAGGCAATCAACTCGCCACAACTGTCTGCCTGGATCCTGGCTATGGCAAAAGAATATAATTCGATCGTCCAGCAAAAAATGTTCGATGAAGTGGATATTGATGCTTCAAATGCCACATCAATTATTACTAGCCGCTGGGTTTTCAATGTTAAACAGGGTCCAGATAACACACACTGAAATTTTCAAAGCTCGATTGGTAGCTCGTGGATTCACACAGGCCTATGGGCTCAACTATATCGATGTGTATCTGCCGGTCATCAGGTTCAATTCACTCAGGATATTGCTTAACTTGTTTCATATCAAAAAATACAAAATCCTGCAACTTGACCTGACCACTCTGTTCCTCAATGGCGCGATAAAAACCACCGTATTTTTACGCCCACCACCTCGTATTAGGATTCCTTCAAACAAAATCTGGTGTCTCAAAAAAGGACTCTATGGTTTAAAGCAGAGTCCTCATCTTTGGTATCAAACTCTTGTGGATCAGTTAATCAAATTGAAGTATCGGGTTAGTCCAGTTGACAATTGCATTATTATTGGTCCTGATTGTTACCTTGGTATGTTGATGATATCATTATTGGCGGTGCTACACTGGCTGTTGTTGCAAAGGTCAAACAAGATTTACAACTGGGATTTAACTTCAAGGATCTCGGTACTCCCTCAATGTTCTTAGGCATTGACATATTCCGAACTTTGGTGGGATATCAATGAAGTCTTAATGAAAGTTGCATCAGATTATCATGTTGAAAAGTTAAAATCATTTAAAATTCCTTTGGCGAAAGGATTTGATGGTTATGACAAGAATAGTCCAGTCCTATTCTTAGTGAACATACTACTAAGTACAGATCCATTATTGGTGTACTAAACTATGCAGCTAATACGGTAAGATATGACTTGTCATTCAGTGTGTCATTTCTATCACAATTTTCACTGAAACCAAGGCAATGTCACTTGAAGGCTGCTCAAAGAGTCTTATCTTATGCAATTCAAACCAAAGACTTCACGCTAAAGTTTGGAAATGTCAAATTACAATACAAAGACTTTAGAGAAGTGGATAGAACTAAGATCATCAGCAACAGTTTAAATCAACAAGTGATATTGAAGTTATTAGTATTTGTGATTCAGATCATGCATGCAGCTGATGTTGAAACTAGACGTTCCAGGTATGGTCATTTTATGCTTATCAATGGTGGTATTGTATCATGGCAATCTAAGCGAAATGATCATGTTACCTTAAGTACTGCTGAAAGTGAGTTTGTGGGCATGGCTGAAGGAGTCAAGGATGCTGCTATCTATGTGAAACAATTGATGGAAGATATTTTTACAGACTAAAATACCATTTGTGGATTTAGTCGGAGATAACACATCTGCCCTCACACTAGCTGCGCACACTACGCTCCATCAAAGAAGCAAACACATTCACATCAGATATTGTTTCATTAGGGAATTAGTCAGGAACAAGGAGGTTAGACTTAACTATGTGAATACTGCTGTGAACATTGCTGACTTGTTAACTAAGATTATTGATGGAACTACATTCAGTAGACTATTGCTGTTAACAAATCATACTGAGAGACAGTATGATTTGAAGGGGAGTGTAGAATTTAGAATGAGATCTAGATTTGTAAAGGATGAATAAATAGAAAGATCTAGAAGATCTAGAAGATTCTAGATGATCTGTATTGGTCATCTGAATACTCTAGAGATTCAATATAAATAGAGATGTTTTACCTAGGTTTGTATAGTTGCTTATTCAGTATCAAGAAATAAAGGTTTTACTCTGTTACTACCATAAGTTCTAATAAATTGATCTTGAATGGCTCTGTTTTGTGTTGTATACATGTAATGTTTTGAAACCAACATTTGCAATATGATTTCTGTCAAAAATTGATCAAAGTCAGTGGGGATAATTGAGTTTCTTGATGATTTTCACAGGTCAGTTATGGTGCGAGATATTAGATAAGAATTGAGCAAGATCAATGTGAGATCTTTAATTCATAATTTTGAGTTGCAACAGCAGAGGAATATTCAATTACTTATTACATTCAATTTACTATGAGAATCAACAGAAATGTGAGAACTGAAGTTACAAACTAAACTAACCTGAAGACGGAGGACAAGTTCTTATTGATATTATAAATGTATAGAAAACTCATGTTCAGATATTTCGACTAAGTATAAAACTATTTAAATACAATGAATTATAAAGCAACTACTCGCATCAGTGATGACTCGACTAAGGTTCATATTACCGAGAAGTCCGGAAGAGTTACAACATTATTCATCATTGAATAATCAGTAGGATTATTCAGGAACAGTTAATTTATATTTGCAACCATCAGCATTGCTTACTTAAAATAACTTGAAATTATTATTATTCATTTTCTTCATTCGACTATATATAAAGTTATGAAAAGCTATATATTTATTCACGTGTCTGTGAATAAAGAAAAGAAGTGACATATTTAATTAATTAATGTCGGAAAAGACTCGAAGAGTTTTGATTTATAGAAAACTACCCGTCTCCCAGCGGGATTTTTCTTCCTATTTGATTTTGATGTCAAAATATGGAAAAGACAAAATATGGAAAAGAGAAGGACGTAAAAAATAAGGTGAAAGGTGAAATGGGGTAAAAAATAGGCATAAAGGAATAAGGAAGTAAAAAAAGGACAGAGAAGAAAAAGTCACAGAGGACTAATAAAGGAGAAGAAAAAGGGAAAAGGGGTAAAGGAACAATCTCTGGGCATAACTCCCAAGTGTCAATCATAGATTCCTGTAAAATCTAGAATAAGATCTAGATTTGTAAATAATGATGAGTAAATAGAAAGATCTAGAAGATTCTAAATGATCTTTATTAGTTATCTGAATACTCTAGAGATTCAATATAAATAGAGACTTTTTTTTACCTAGGTTTGTATAGTTGTTTATTCTGTATCAAGAAATAAAGGTTTTACTCTCTGTTACTACCATAAGTTCCAATAATCCCATCAGATGAGGAACCATTTCCAGGTATCATTATGTGTTAATTGTAAAGGAAACTGGGATCAATAGCGACGATTTGTACGGAAACGATGGAGAATAGTGAAAGCATATTTTGTAGAATGATTTCAGTAGGAATACCACGAAAATTAAAAATAACATCAAGCTGGGAAATATGGGAAGAATCATCAGATGCGAGAGAATTTAGCCATATATGTTGGTATGTTGGGAAATTGGGCAATCATCAATGATATGATCCACCATTCATATGGGCCTTGTAAGCATAAACAACAATTTGTATGAGGTGAATGATCGTCGCCGAGAGGTCTAAAATTCTATTTGGCATGATATCCTAAATGATTAAGTTTTATTTCTTTCAAACTAAAAAGCAAGCGCCACTGGGAATGATATAGAGAGTGGTTATTAGGGATCGAAATGAAATTTTTTTTTTTACAAATACAAAGAGTTATTTAATATTTGTTATATATTTATATATAAGCTTTATCTCTTGAGAACACGAAACCCGTCTGTTGAAGGTCAATGTTGCACTTAATTCTCATTTATTTAGAGTGTGATTGTGATCAAGCATCAAATCTTCACATTTTTGTCAGATCTAGAATAAAAATGTCTGGCCATGGGGAAAAAAGGTAGGAATTGGTTGAAAATGAAAAAGGGTTGAGAAACCGTAGAAACCCAAATCAAATCAAATATGGATTTATTGCCTATATATAACCCAGAGGGCTATATAACGACTAAATAAAATAGTAAAATATAAATCTTAGCGGTGATGTGGCAACTAGAAGCTAAGGAAAAAAGCTCAGAAGAGCAAAAATGCGTCACGTGATCAGTCACAAGCAATCGGTATATAGCACAAAACATAAAACTCATCATATGTAATCCGAAATAGTGTAATGGCTATCACATCGCGTTCTCATCGCGGGAATCGGGGTTCAATTCCCCGTTTCGGAGTTATTTTTTTTTTTGAGAAAAATTCCAACACATTAAATTAATGTACAAATTCTATGACTCAGCCAAGCGAAAAATAACTCACTGTCCCTTTAAATCACTGAATCGAATTTTAAGTGAAATTACATCCACCAGCAACTGGATCTTAAATAGATACTTTGTCAAAAACTAAAAAATGTCGTGATCCATGATAAATGATTATTATCATTTCGCAGATCATAATAAATTTTTTACTACTATTATTATCTACTACCTAAAAGGGTAATTTTATTATACAATCAAGAAGGGGTTTATGAAACATTCTAGATATCAATTACAACTAAATTCATCATTGAATAATCAATAAGATTATTCTAGAACAACTATTTACATTTGCCACCTTCGTCATAGCCTACTTGAATTAATAAGTAAGCGACTGTGGAAATGATATAAATAGAGGTAATTGAGATCTTGAATTATATAGTTTATTTTATTTTTTACAAGATATTTTATTAGAACAATTTGTATAAAACATTTTTACATATAGTTCATGAATAGAAGCATTTATAATCATTAAGCAATTTATACGAAGTAATTCACCCTATTATTTCGACTAAAAAACTAAAAAAAATCTTTTATCTAAAAGTATGTTGATCAATATTATAAAACGTACTCTTTAATGCATTAAAAATATCCCCGATCCTGATATTAACAATCCGTTTGACCCAGTAAGTCGGACTTTGAAGTTACCCACCATTTTGTTAAGCTGAAGCCCCATTCTATATGATGTTTCAGCTGCCTTTCATAATGGATTCTAGTCACTTATCAATCAGCCAGGGACTACCCCATCATGTAACTTGGTGCAAGAAATCACATAAGCTTGTGAGTTAGAACTTTCAAATGATACAAACAAACAATGAATTCTTTAGGGCCTATTAAATTTTTAATGTCTGATTATTGCTATCTCCTTCACTAAATTTCATAGTAGAGACTTAAGATAAAAAGCTAAGGTTATACCTTTTAATCAAGAAATATATTATAATGGTGATTGTAAAGGCCCCCATGATGATCTTCGGGTATAGCTTTTGTTCTGTTATCGGAGAATCTGATAAATCGTTGTTCTCTCTTTCGTGTCTTTTCACTATTTCCCAAATAGGCAGTCGGTAAAATTGTGAAAAACAGAAAGAAAAAAAAAAAAAAACAAAAAATAAAATTCAAAGTGCGATCGATATGTTTAACCCGTATGCAGCCCACGCAGACTTCAATCAATCAATCAACAGACAGACAGACTACTTTCACCTCAAAGAACACCACCACAAAATTCAGCAAATTGACTCTTGAGGTTTTTGAAGAAAGAAAAGGAGTCAGCTGGAAAATAAAATGATAGAGCGTCTGGATGTGGATCCTTTGATCCTGTCCACATCGTGCTTCACAATGGGTCATTTGAAGGAGATCGATTACTATATTTTTCAATTCAAGGACCTGCAATCACCAGGTGTTTCTATATATGAATATGAAGCCGAGATCAGAAAAGAATACCCGACTGCAATAATGTTTGTCTACTCCAAGGATATGTACTTGTATGATCTCAATTGTGATAGCCAATCTTCACATGATAAGTTTGTGGATATACTTTCTTCGAAAAAGATTGGAGTCGAGATGCTTTCTAAAGGGTCATTCCACTCAAAGACAACTTTTACATTACTGAAACAATCAAACAAAGCACTCCCGTTGGTATATATGAATTTTTTGAAGGCTGTCAAAAAGTTTATAGTTTGGAAACTCACTGAACAGAGGGGATCCAATGGGCTTCTGCAAGTTATACCATTTGGAAACCATGCAATTAGCACAACAGCCACACTTCTGGAGAGCAGGCTCATATTGATTGATCCTTTGTACAACTTCAACAATGAACTTTTGATAAACATTTGTACTAAAAACCAAGGATTACAGAGGATGTCTAGCGATATGTCAAACTTCACATCAAAGGAATATGCATTGTATTTAGCACCAAGTGCTGTACGAGTTTATTTGGCAAACGAAGACTTGAACAAGTCATTGTTAGATGCACCACCACTGAATCATCTGAAACTATTGAAATTGCTCAAAGACTTTGGAAATGTGGATTTATATTTCGTGAAAGATTTGAAATGGGTCAAAGTGATACCGGATTTGGGTCATTTAAACTATCTTACTCCGAATTTATCACAATACTTGAAAAATTTCAACAATGGATTGAAGTATTTGGTTTGGCCCTTAGCTTTATGTTTCAGACAAGAAGGATTCCTTGATATTTCTGCAGAGTTTACCAAAGATTTGGAATTTGAAGCAAGCTCTTTTGGTCATATTTTCAACATCATCGAAGAGTTCATCGAGTTCAACAATGAGGTTGAAGCAGATAGGAAAAAGGAATCAGAGTGTATGTCTTCAATGAACACTCCAGCAAGTGTCACCACAGGAACACCTTTGGCGAATCAAGAGTTGGCCGATGTCAACTTTGGTATAACAACAACAATTGGTGCACTGCCATTACCCACAACAGAGGAAGCTCATAATGACAATTATGAACCAGTTAAATCAGATGAGGAAGATGTTTTTATGGATGATAAATGGGACACGGAATTATTTGGAGGTGAAGATGAAGATGAGAATGATCAAGTTATGAACGATGGAGTAGAAGTGCCGAACGAAAATAACAACAACAACAACAAAAACAACAATAATAATGAAGCTGATCCTACAGAGGATTACTTCTTAGACTCACTGATTGATGAAAATTTGAACAAATTATTCCCAGATACAACAGATGTTGATGAGCTGGCCTCGACAAC
Organism: Nakazawaea wyomingensis; assembly: GCA_030567715.1. NCBI lineage: Eukaryota > Fungi > Ascomycota > Pichiomycetes > Alaninales > Pachysolenaceae > Nakazawaea > Nakazawaea wyomingensis. The sequence goes on along the minus strand of JAJLSQ010000126.1, from coordinate 5,265 downwards.
AACAAAGAATTTAGACATCAAAGCAGATTTACAAGAATATCCAGTTTCACTACCATTGGATAAGAATCAATCGAATCAGACATTTATTGATACTTCTAAATTCATCAAAGGCGCTGGCACAGATAATTCATTCTACGAAGATCCTGGAGCTCCTGCACCAATCCCATTTGCCATCATAGCAGAGAATTCTCAAAACGAAGAAGATAATATGTTGGAGTCTTCCAAAAAATCTGTTTTTGCTCCTTTGAAATTTAATCCTGCAATTGAACAGTCAATCGATAGCAAATATCTCAATGGTGGTAAGTTTTATGTACCTCCTGATATAGACAGTGAATCGAATTTTAATGAGACTTTGGACTCTTCGATTAAATGTTATACACCTGTCACTCCTTCTTTGAGGAATGGAACTTTCCAATCAAAGAATGTAGTTTCAAGCAGCGAAGATAGTGATTCCTCATCGGATGAGAATGATAAAGAAGAAGATGAAGATGAGGACTTTGGACCCAATGATTCCACCACATATGAGAAAAATGAAGAAAAACAAGGACTTGGTATTGTTCAGTTCAAGAAAGATGATTTGACCAACGAAGATGACAAATTGAACGATCTTGCATTGTCAAGCCCATCGAGAAAAGGGGAATTGACCTTACCATCAAACTTTGTTAGCTCAATGAGTGCAAATTCAGTAACAAAATCAGATTCTTCTTCCACTCCAAGCCCTTCAGCGGCATCATCAGAAAATCAAAATTGGCTTCCATTCGTTTTGAAACAGATTCCACTCTACACCTTACCAACAGCTTTTTTGAATAAAAATAACCCTACAATATCCAAAAATGAATTGGAAAATGTGATTCCAATTTTGATTAAGCTGTTTGTATTTGATTCATTTAACGATAATCGCCAAATAACGGATAGGGAGCAAAAGAATCTAGCTTGTTTAAAGTTCGACTGCTGTTCTACCAAAAGGTTTGATTCTGAAATTTGTGATTTAATGGAAAAAAGTTTTCCAGGAGTTTCGAGAACCTCGTTATATGAGATGGTGAAGCAGATGAATGAAGCAGATAATTCGATGAGGGAAAATTTTGAATGTCTCACTGGTTCGGATGTAAGAGAGCACTCAACAATTGAATCTTTGGAAATGAGTAAAAATGATTTCATGGATTCTACCTCACCATTTATGAATTCTAGTCTGGGTTACAATTTTTATGATTCTCTCAATGGAATATCTAACATGACACCATCATCATCTTCTACATCTGAGATTGCCAAAAATTTGTTTCAAATATCACAACCAAGAATTTGTCTTAATAGATTGGATAAAGAGATCAAACTCAATTATTCTAGCTTGGGTTTTTGGAATTTTTTAAATTTGCAACCAGCAGGTTTGGGTAAGGATTTTGATGTGTTATTCGTGACACTCAAATTCGGATCTTCAATTAATCAAGATCATACATTTTTTGAAAAAAGTGTTGGATTCTTGGACTCAATTGGGGAATATTATCGGACTTCTCGATTGGGACTCATAACCAGATACGACAAGACAATGTTGGAAGAGTCACGTGTCTTGAATAATATATCAGTAACTTGCAAGCTTGATAATGGTGTCTATGAGATTGCATGTGAAGAGGATATTGATGATGATGACATGTGGAAGATTATCGATGAGAAGCTAATTAATTTAACCAATTTCATGAAGAGCCAAATAGAGGATAATAATAATGAGTTGAGACCACTTATGGTATTAGTGGCAAATCCATGTAGTACATACAGATCAATCATTGAAATCGGTAAGGTTTTGGCAAACTTTGATAAAAATTTGAACTCTTCTGAAATTGTACAAGTCGATAAGGAGACGGAAAATAACAATAAAAAGAAAAAGAGAAAAATATCAATAACAAGGGTGAAAAATTATAAAATTTTGTTTAAAATTTTATCTCTTGATATATATTATTCATCAGAACAGACATATACAATATTATCAAACACAACTATCAATCGAATTGCATTGGATCTTTATAATATTTGCCCTCTTTCTACCACAAAAACGGATGAGTCAATAACAACAGAAGCAACAGCAACGGTATGTTCATCATCATTGATGGATCAACCATATACCACCATATCACCAGGTGTACCTGAGAAAATTTCATATTTGCTTACCAAGGCCTCGGTGACAAAGAGCGTCAATTCCCGGGACGTATACATTCACTTGGCATATGAAAGATCAATTGACAAAAACTGGTGTGTCGCAAGTTGGTCTGATCAGTTTGGTAATCTTACAAATGTCAAAGCGTGGTATTGTCCACATCCACCACTTGGAACGAAAGAAACAACACCACCACAAACAACACAACAACAACAACAGCAACAATCGAAGCATCAATCACAACAGCAGCAACAGCAGTATAAAGATGCAAAATCTTTTGAAGAGGTTTGTAATGAAATCTGGGAGATAACTTTGAATTATATCCGCTCATATACAGGTAAATCTTATTTGGTATTGACTAGGTTGAACAATATAATTCCAGATGATGAACTTGTACATTGGAAGAGACTTTCCGTAAAGACGAAGAATTTATTGTTGATAGTACTTACTGTGAATTTGAATTCAAATTTAGTACTTGATTCGATAGATTCACAATATTTTTCATCATCATCAACGATGATGTCTCCATTAAACCAACAGGGTAGAGATAACAACAATAACAAGAAATTCAAGAATGAACCTGATAGCGTTATGAGCAATACAGGATTGACTCCCTTCTTGGTTGGGAATGGTGATAGTCCTGAACTGTACATGACTGGTGGGGTGGCTACACCAATTGACATTAATTCTCCTAATAACGTGACAAATTCACAATCGAAAATATTCAACAATACCGAAGATGTTTCCATTACCGATATGAATGATGATGCATATGGTATAATCTTACCATTCCCTGTACCATTATCAAACCAACAGATTAGAGTTTCAATTAAAACAGGGTTTTTGATAAGGGCTTCATTACAACACGATCAAAATACTTTGAATAATAATAATAACAATAGTGTCGGGAAAGATGATGGTTTTACACCGGTGTCACATCCATTTCAGCAACCATCTAAACGTCAGCAACAGCAGCAGCAACAGCAGCAACAGCAGAATCAACAGCAACAGCAGCAACAACACAATCCACAACAGAAACAAGAGTTACATCAAGGAGAAAAAGGACAAGAACGGGACAAAAATCAAGGACAGGATCAACAAAACTCCCACCAAGGACAAATAATTCCAGAAATAAAGTTGAAGATTGAAGATGATACACATAACGAACAACAACAACAACAATATCAGGTTGATTTGAATGAGAATAGTAGTAATGTGATGGGAGATGATTCTAAACAAGATGAGAAACTTTATAACAATGAAGAAGAAGGAGTTGATTCTGAGCTGAAGAAGAATTTGATGAATTCATCAGATCATTTGTCGCTGTTGAGTATTCAACCTAATAATCATCAACAACAAAATTCCAAAAAACAACAACAACAACAACAACAACGACCAAGACAACAACAACAACAACAATCACACACTAAATTCATCATCCGTAGTAACAATATTTTAGAAGTAAACTTGATGAGTTGTCCCAGTTTTATCAATGCTGCAGATTTGATGAAGGATTTACTCCATCAATACCGAGATTTATCTAGTTTAAGTGATTGTTGGGGAATGAATGGTGAGAATAATTTACAAATGTTGAGAGAAGAAGAAGAAGAATTGATGATGGTGCCATGGCATATATTATCGGTTAGGAAATGTTTGAATGCTTTACAGCATATTAATGTAGTTGATTGATAATGTATATAATGTATTAAACATTCAATATATTGGGAGTGGGTTTTTTTTCAAAAACTTGATAATAAGTAAGAAATATTCAATTACATTATTAGTAGGGCAAAAAAATTTTGATCATTTTAGGTCACTCAAAATCGTAAAACATAGATATATACATCTTTTCAAAAACAAAATGTAATCACATCAATATGGAAAATTCCATAATCATAAATCGACTAAAATTATACTTTACACATATTGCCCGCCCCCCCATAATCATCATCATCATAAATCATTGACTATCTTCCACTTCAACAACACCATCGCTCATTCTAATCATCCCTATCGTTTCATCCCCATCATCAACGTAACAACAATCCTTAACTCTTCCAAACTTTTTCATAAACATCTCATTCAAACTAACCAATTTGAACCTTGATAACTTACAATCATCATCATCATCATGATCATAGTTTTGTAAGGATAAATCATTTGATTTCAACTTGTGAAATTTTTTTTGTTGTTGAAAATCTAAATACAGTTGATTTAAATTATTCAATCTAATTTTATCACCTTTTTGTAAAAAAAAAATGATAAAATTCCATCTTGATTTAATAATGATATCTGAAGAATTACAACCATTAACCATTTTAGGATTCAATTTGAACCAAAAATTGATCAATATGGATTCAAATAGAACGATTCTCTTATAAATCAGATGGAAATGATTGAAATTGTTTTGTGGATCTTTTGAAGAAATTGATTTGAAATGGTTAAATGGATCACAATTCAATTGTAATATTGACAATTTTTGAAAAGTTTCATCGTGTAAGATATCCATGACATCAATATTATTATTATTATTATTGGTATTATTTGTATCATCATCGATATTATAATCATCTTCATCATCGAATACAAAATTTGAATAGTATTGTAATAATCTAAAACATAATTGAGCTAAAAATTCCAATTTAAATCCATTTAACAATTTATCTGAATCTTCGATGAAAAATTCATTTAATTCGTTATAATTCAATTGAATTAAAAATGATTGTAATTTATAATAATAACCATCCAATACATTTTCTCTTGAATTTCTAATTGAATTATAAAAATTTGAATCTTTAACTGATTGAAATCTTATATTGATATATCGAAAACCTAAATATAAAAATTGTTTTCTAATTTGCATTGAAGATTTACCCAATTTCAACCAATAATCTTCTTCTTCATCATCATCATCATCATCATCTTGTACAACCATGACAAAATGATGATTATTTTTCAACTCTTGTGAATAGATTGGAGTGATATAATCGGTATTCATCGTCTTCTCATTGATGAAAATTCTAGAGACAAATTCATCAAGTGCAATACGCTCGTCCAGCGAGCAATTTTTGATCAATTTGGTGATGAACATCTGTTGTAACATCAATTTAATCACATGA
>JAJLSQ010000125.1:0-14254 GCA_030567715.1 Nakazawaea wyomingensis | reverse complement strand
AAAAGTGAGATCAAAGAAAATGGAAACTAATAATAAATACCATCATAATATGAACCCAGATAATGACTGGATATATATGAAAGGGTCTTCCTTTGCCAAAGTTCTTTAGTCAAAGGCTCAGGAGGAGAATTGCCATATCTTCGTTGATTTCGAAAGCGATGAATAATGGTGAGAAACATGTTTTGAAGGAGAATTTCAAAACAATCACGTGATTAGTTTTTTTTGTTTCCTCTCAGCATCACGTATAAAAAAACTTTTTCGGTCGTAAGAAGGGCGTGTGGTCTAGTGGTATGATTCTCGCTTTGGGTGCGAGAGGCCCTGGGTTCAATTCCCAGTATGCCCCTTTGCTTACGTTTTTTTGCATTTTTTTTGGAACATCTTTAGGGAAATAACATAACATCAGTTTGTTAGCAATCTAATGTAATTGTTGAAGACTCTTTTAGAATAATACTTTTACCTTGTGATTGCATCATTGCCAGAAAAACTCAATTATAAACCTGTGTTAGTTCTGCATTTTTTGACAATCTCCTTTTTTGTGTTCTTTTTTTTTTTTTTTTTTTAAGAAAAAGTCATTCTCCTCTTACCTTAAATCATCATTCAAATTAACAGAGAAGTGACAAGAGATGATAATAATATGAACATTTTATCGCACTCAACTTCATTGAAATTGAGGAATTTCTCTGTGAAGTCGTCTGTGGTACAAGATGATCGATTATTACTCGGTGGAAATGATGGTTCTGTCCGTGTGTACGACATCATAGTGCCCACCAAAGCTCCACAAGATGACTACAAACTGCTTCAACTACGACAAGAATTGAAGCTATTGGACCATTCAATTGACCAGATTGGGGTTCTTCCCGATATGAATTACCTTGTGCTATTATCAAATGGACTCATTTATATCTACAATCTGACTAGCTTTCAATTAGAGGAAAAACTATCACATTTCAAGAATTCACATGCATTTAAATTATTCTCAAACATCAATGAGAGTTTAAAGAGAGATAATTCTAACGTTGCTGATGAATCATATATAGAGAAAAGTTCCGTGCTAGATTATAGTGATTCAATGTCATTGGCAACACTGAATAGTACAAACTATCGTGATGCTGAATTGGGTAAGGCTGATATTATTCAAGATTATAGATCTTACATTGCCATTTGTTTTAAAAGAAAAATTATCATTTACACTTTCATTAAAGATGAATTCAATAGCAAATTGGAGTACGATTTGAATGATAAGGCTAAAAATTTGGAATTCTTATCGTCGGAAAAGTTGTTCGTTGGATTGAATAATAATGATTTTATCCTTATTGATTTGTACAACAGTGACCCTCAAAATTCAATGATCAAGATAACAACCATGCCTTATCTTTCATCATCGGTGGTGAACTCATCTTCAACTTTTAGTTATTTCAGAAATAGTGGTTCAAAACTTACAATTTTGCGAACATTACCAAATCTCAATCTCATATCAAAAGAATCAATTCTGCTAAAGGTTAATGATAACGGCGAATTTTTGAATTACAAACGCAAGTCAAAAAAAAATCCACTCTACTGGAAGAAAACACCTGACTTGATAAAATTTTGGTTCCCATACTTGATATTAGTATATGATAATCGAACTATAGAAGTTTGTAGAATAAAAGCTGGTCAAGTTCAACAATCGGTAAGTGTTGATCATCATATAAGACTGATTGAGTTTCTGGAAGACTATTTGTTTTGTGTGACTGATTGTACATTAGAGGTTTGGCAAAGGACTTCATTTATTGATCAATTGAATCAAGCGAAAAAATTGTCTAAATTTGAAGATGCCGTATCATTAATTGAAAAATTGCAACCACTGGTGTTTACAGATCTGAACGATGAAGCGAATATCAATAGTCAGGATAAGAAATTCTTAATTTTACGTGAGTTTCAAATCAAATTCGCAGAAGACTTATTTGAAAGAGGAAATGTTGATAAAGCAGTGGAATTGTTTATTTCATTCATGGCACCTCCAGATAGTGTGATTCGGCTATTCCCCAAAGCAGTAGTTGGAGATGAGTTGATTGACTTGAGTTCGTTTGAAGATGTAGATTCATCAGATGAGTTTTCAATTCTGTCACCATCGAGGGGCTCTCCTAAAAAGCGAATCTCTCCTAGAAATAATCAAAAAATTTTCTTTAACCAACTTGTGAGATCTCTCATTCCATACCTCACGGATACAAGAAGAAAATTGAACAAATTGTTGAACCTGGAATCACCAAAGTTTGAGTGGAGAGGGGTAACAATCGATAAAAAATTATATCTACACTCTTCTGATGAAAATGAGTCATTAATGTCCTTAATTTCCATGGTGGATACAACCTTATTCAAGAGTTATTTGGTTTCATCTCCCAGATTAGTTGGACCATTACTTCGTGTGAAAAATTATTGTGAAATTGAAGTTGTTGAAGATAATCTCAGATTAAATGGTATGTTTAAAGAATTGATAGATTTCTACTATGCCAAAGAGTTACATGAAAAGGCATTGAAGTTGTTGTTGGAATTAGGATTGACAAATGGGATATTTGAAGGTCCTTTACCCACCATACAGTATTTGCAAAAATTGAACGATGATAACATCCAGTTGATCTTCAAATATTTGAAATGGCCCATCTCCATTGATGTTGAGTTGAGCAAGGACATTTTTTTGAACGATTCCATAGAAAGCGAGTCATTGAACAGGTTCAAAGTGTTGAATTTCTTGGAAGTTGTTGTCAATAATGAGGATATATCTCAAAAATATTTGGAGCATTTGATCTATGAGATGAGTGACAAGACCACAAAATTTCACAACAAGTTGATTGAACTCTATCTTGTACATGGAAAATTAGAACAATTGGAAAAATTGTTAAGGGTTTCGGATGCGTATGACTCCTCAAAAATTCTCGATACAATTGATAAACTGGTAGTACATGATAAAGGTCTTTTAATACTGGAAACAATAATTTTGTCCAAGTTATCGGAACATTATAAAGTGTTGGATATATTTATTGATGATTTGAAAAGATATGATCTAGCTCTATCTTATTGTCTTGAATTATACGCTGAAGACCCCATTAAGGGAGAAGAATTATTGACATCGTTATTGATGAGATATTTCAAATCAGATGAAACAAAAGATGAAGCATTACATTTGCTTTCTACACAAGGTTTAAAATTGAATTTCAACAATGTATTGGAAAATTTACCACTGGATATCTCGATTTTAAAATTAAGCAAGTTTATCATTACAAATTTGAAACGAGTTGAAATCGATTTAAATCGTTCTAATTTCAACAAAAATTTACTCAGCCTAAGACAGGTCAAATTGAAAGAACATGATTTGAAATTCAAAAGCAAACATGTGGTGATTGATGAAAATTCTGTGTGCCCCGTCTGTAAGAAAAAACTAGGGTATAGTATATTGAGTTGGTTGCCCGATAATGAGGTTGTTCATTATGGATGTACGTCGAGAGAAGGTGATGGATCTCGTCACGCGTGAATGAGATGTTGATCATCATGACACAGAGAGAAATAGAGCCTTTTAAAAAAGGAGTGTTTTGTACCATTAATCTATATATTTTCAATAAAAAAGAGGTCTATTTACTTATAAAGGTTTTTAGGTTATTTATATATAACCTTGATCTAAGGTTTAACTAGTTTCCTTAGTCTTTTGGTCCCACCCATGAGATTTTTTTTTTTTTTTTGGTTTGTTTGTTGCCAAAACACGGTCTAAATTTTTTTTAAATATGGAGAAGAGGGAAGAGTCAAGTAGGTAAGCAAGATAGCAAAATAGATAGCAAGATATTTATATATATATATTTATTCAACAGCGAGTAATATCATCGTATGAAAAAGATATATGATGGCCTTTTCAACTATACTAGGCCTCATACCCTTTGGTTTATCATTTGTACTGTTCTATGCTCTTTCATATAAAGTTGCATTTGGTCTGATTCCGAATTTATTTGAGTTTACGATTCCAATAATAGATTATAGAGAGTTAGGTATTGAGACACAACAACAACAACAACAGCAACATACGAAAGATTATTCCATGATACCGATTAAGAATAGTGATAGTGGTAATAACAATAACTTTTTGATCAAGGGAGATGTACATGTGAGGAAATTGGTACATCATTTATTTAGCTTTAATATGGCTTTAGTACTCTTGGTGATTGAGTTGAGTTTATTTGAGATCGAAGATTATATGAACAGTGATAGTCGATTAGTGTTATGGCATCTGATAATACCTATAATGACGATGTTGTTGGTGTATGTGATCCCGGTGATGATCTTGTTGATATTCATGAACAGATATCTCCCCAAGTTGAACACCAATTTCAACGTATTATTGATGCTGTCGACTTTAATTCTGTGGTTATTCTTCTTGAGTCAATTAGACATGATTTCTGGGATAAACACGGTGGAGCTTCAAAAACAAGGAATGATATCGAAATATGTCTCTGAATTGACATTGTTGGGGATAACTGCCATCTCCGTGCTTGGTGGGATTGGAACCATATCCAACCCATTTTATGAGTTGGTGAAAAAACACAAGAGGGTGACACAGTATGATATTGATAGGATTGTGTCGAATTTGAAAACCACTAGTCAGATATTGAAATTGAGACAAGAGGAAATTTCCACACATCAGTTACATAACGGTGGAGTAAATCCAAATAATAAAGAGATGAAATTGTTAGAAGAAGAAGTTAATGCAATTTTACAATTAAAAGATGATATAGGTAAAGATTTGATAAATTCTACAAATTTATTTGAATTACAGAAAAGACAAGGTTCGATGAAATATAAATTAATGAGATTTGTTCGAAAATCATTTTCGATCTACTGTCTCTATCGTTTAATCACATTATTCTTGATAAGATTACCTAAATTGGTATTCCACGGATTATTCAATCAACAGGATAAGACACAAGACGCATTGGCGATCACAATAAGTAAAGTGATAATCCAACTCAGTTCCAATGATGATATCGATGAAGATGCCTTGGTGAATCAATTAAGTTTTGTCCTATCAGGATCATTATTCTTATGTTCGATATCGAGTGTTGTCAATACAATTCATTCTTTATCGAGATTTATTCCTCATTCGATCAAAATCTCGAGTCATAAACATCATCAATTACAACAGAATGAGATAAATGGGACCAAAAAAATGTCGATTTTCCGATCATTGTTGATCTCAGAGTTATTGGGGATATATATCTTGCTGACTATAATTCTCTTGAGATCAAATTTACCAGATAATCTATCATCAAATTTTGATTCCGCAATTGGTGGTGAACCATTAGAGGTGAAGTTTGTACAGAATTGGTCAGATAAGGCTAGTATAATAAGTTGTTTCTTAACTATTCTTGGAATTGCAATTGATGAATTCCTCAACCATGGAGATGAAGATAATGAAGATGAGTATTTTATGGATGAAGAAAAGTTTGTACAAAATGATAAATTTGCTTGATATTTAATTTATATTTTTGGTCATTTTGATATATAAAGATAAGATAGTTTTACAACATCATATTTTTTTGACTTTATATATATGCATTTATTTGAAAAAAATGTCGATTAGTAATTTTATGTACAGGATACCATGATGAAGAAACCATTGATACTTAATAAATATCCCAAGAAATGAATGAATGAATGAATGAATGTGGATGAATATATCGATAAAAATGCAAATTTCATTTTTAAATAATAATTTTGTATATATACAAATCATTCAATCATCTCAATTCTTCCCAGTTACCTGCATGGCATCAAGTTTACCACCTTTTCTCAATTCTTTTAATATCACCGACCTATCAACCAATATCTGTGGTAATACTTCATGTTTGGCCAATGAAGAATTCCAATATTTATCATCACCTTTTCTCCACAAGTTTTGCCAATACACTTTAGTTGGGAATTTGAATTCATCGATAACGGTGGACAAATCAGCTACACTTTCTTGAGAATAAGTTGGTCTAAATTGTCCACTATACCAAATATTACCATCTTTATTTCTTCTTCTCAAAGACTCAGCTTCTTTCCTCTTGGAAACTTCTCTCATATGCCTAAGTTCCACCAATCCATGGTACAGTTTCAAAGCAGTATCATGGTCACTGAATTCGGCAACACATAGTAACTCCCAAATATCTCTTCTCTTTGTAGGTTTCTTATTCTCCCAATTTGGTCTCTTGATCAGTTTCTTTATTTGATAATTCCCCAAATGTGGGAGTTGAGAGTATACCACTTGACCACTCTCGATGTTGTGGAAAAGGTATACATGTGGTGCGAAACCATTTTTTTTTAACCACGTTGTAGGACGGAACTTGGTTGCCATTATTATTATTATTATTATATTATCTACTTGTCTTTTAACTTCAATTGATCTTTATCAATCACACTCTTTTAAACATCTCAACACAACAAAAAAACATCAACGAAGAAAAAAAAAGTAAAAAAAATTTTAGAAAGTTCTGCCATTGTTTTGTCTTTGGTAGATTTATAGTGTCAATAACGAGAGAAGAAGGGCGTTTAAAATTGAATATATATTTATGAATGAAATTTATTTTGCATATAAAATTAGGTAAGGTTTATCAATTAAGTTGATGATGATGATGATGATGTCTTTGTAAAATTCCTATATATACATTTATACCTATGAGGATGGGCCAAGTTTTTCTCTCTCTTCTTTTGTACAAATTTTAAAATGATAAAAAAAATAAACATAAAATAAAATGAATGAATTTAATAATGAATTGATTAATTTCATTCCATCCATAAGAAAAAAAAAAAATTATTGTTGTTTCTTGTTTTCCTCTTCACTTTCTGAATTATCTGGGGTTAATAAATCAGAAGTTGTTTGTTGCATTTTTTTAGAAGAAGCAGCAACAGCAGCAGCAGCTCCTTTAGATCCAGATTTTCTATTTTCCAAAAATTCATGATATTTTTCAATAGTCATTCTCTTTGCATGTTCTTTATAATCATCATAACCATGATATTCAGTTTTATAAATTTTATCCCAAAAAGTGAAAAATGGTTGTGAGAAATTAGTCTTTATACCAAATGATTGATGATGAATATCATGATATATGGAATTATTTGGGAAAATGATTTGGAAAATATCCCATGGGAATGCATAACCACAATGATCATCAACCGTTTTCAATGTTGAAAAAGTGTACAAGATGATTTGTTCTCTTGGAGTTAATGAAGTGATTAAAGCAGCTAAACCTGAACCTAAAGTATCTAAACAAAAACCTTCAACTGGATCATTATACAAGGCACCAAATGCATATGGAACGTATAATCTATGATGTCTTGAATGAAATCTCTTGTATAAATATTTGTTGATATGCATTAATCTGTGTAAGAAAAATTGCCATGTATCGATAAAAGTGAATGCAACCACTATTTTTACAAATGGGAATAAAACGTTATACAATATTGAAATGATAAAATTTGGTAATATTTTCAAATTTTGTTTTAAAGTCCACATTGATAATAATTCATAACCTGTTGTTGGTGTATCATCAAAATAGAAAAAAATTGAACCGACAACAGTTTGTACAATATGTTGTAGTATAACATCTTTAATGATTTCAGATTGAGTGGCTTTATTTCTCTTAGCAATTTCTTCAGGAGGATGAATTCTATAATATTCAGCCAATTCATAGATATCAATGATATGGAAAAAAATTGAATAAACCCAATAAGCCACTATAGGTGAAATTAACAGTGTTATACCATCGGGTATACCTTTTATCAAAGGTTCTTGAGCTGTGATATATACAGATGGTGGTATTGGAGAATCAAGTTGAGCCAATTTGGCATGGTCAAACAATTTGCTATAGATGGAGTTGAAAACATTCATATTTCAATATCTGTATTGATGTGATAGATAGATAAAAATAAATGAATGAATGGATTATTGATCGATAAATAAATATATGAATATAATAATTTATAAAATATTATCTTTTGATTTATAATAATTAATTTAATTTGATAATAAATTAGAAAACTAGACCTTTTTCGTGTTCTGATTGATATATTATTAACAAAATAAAATTAATAAAATAAAATAAAATAAAAAAAATAACAAATAACAAATTATTTGTGGTTTTTATTTATTTGTTTATTTAGTAGTTAGTTTTGATTGACTGAAATGAAATGACTTTTAGATAGATATATATATATATATCGGGGATTGATAATATGTAATAAATATATATATATATATATATGAGTAATATGATGTATAATAAAAGTGGTACAACAAACACCACCTTATATCTATCTATCTATCTTTCTAATTCTATACACCATCATCCATCATCATCTCTTTTCTTTCTTTCTTTCTTTCTTTCTTAGAAGGAGAAAGAAAAAAACACACAACACAAAACAAAACAAACGGCCTTTGCTTTTTTTGTTAAGAAAAAGAAAAAGAAAAGAGCAACAACACCAGACGCCCCAGACAAGACCTCAATTGGGTGTGATTGTGTCGAGAAGACACTTACCAGAGATAGACAGCCCCTGAACATATATTATTGCCCCAATGAGGCAGTTATAACCCCCCCCTTTGCTTTATCTATCATTCTTTTTTTCTCCTCCTCTTTTCTTCTGCTTTTTTTTTTTTTTTTTTTTTTAAAACGCTTGAAAGGGAAGACATTATCATATAAGAATAAGATGATCCCCATGTGACTGACTGACTGATTCATGAGTAGACAGACAGACAGACAGACAGACAATATCTATTATAATATATACATACAAACTATTGTAATACAATATACAATACCATGTCAGGTTTCTTTCTGAATGATCCATCTGTATGTGGGCCCATTAACCCTTTACTGTCCCTTTCCAAACATGCAAACTCCAATATAACAACAATACCCAATAATAATAATAATAATAATAATAAACTTTTTAACAACTCTTCACTTCAAAGAAAAGATCATTTTACAAACTCAAATAAACTATTGAATATCGATCATCAGTTGGAACAAGATTATTCTAATTTTAACAACACTCATCAAACATCAACACTTAATCAACCATTTGTACAACCAATACCCTTTAATTATAATAATAATAACACTATCCAACAATCAAACTACCAACAACAACAACAACAACAACTGGCTAGTTGGACCCAAGATTTTTCAAATCTTTCACTCGATAACCAAACAAAGACAAACTTATCACAAAGAACGGAAAAATCTTGGAATCAAGATTATATACAACAACAACAACAACAACAACAACAACAACAACAACAACAACAACAACAACATTTAAATACCCACTACTCTAATCAACAACAACAACAACAACCAATTTATCGTTCTCAACCAAATGTTTCCAATTCAAATTTAATATCATCTCAGCATCAACCACATCGCTTTTTGACAGAACATGAAGAATTACATAGAGCTGCCATTAATCCAACTAATCAAAATATCCAATTTGATGAAATGTTTAACGAAATTGAAAATGAATTATTACAAAAACCTGAAGAAGTTGAAATTGAAATTGAAAAAGAATCAAATTCATCAACCGATTATGATAAGGAAAGATTTGCTCAAACTGCAAGACTTGTTGCTAATGCAATGTCTTTAAAGACTATGCAAAATTCAAATGGGTTGATGTCTAAAAAATTTGAAAATTCCTCTTTTCTCAAGTTGATGAATCAAGTTTCAGCAAAATCTGTTGTCATTAATGAAAATGGAGATGGGTTTGCTGTATCTAATGAAGTGGAACAGGAAAATAATAGTTCAACCAAACTTGATAATAATAAGAATGATGATGCCACTGTATGATTTGATCATATAAAAAAAGATCATGAAATTATTTATTTTTAAAAAGCTTTTCGGTCAATTTTTTTTTTTTATTCAATTCTATATATATTATGTTTTTTGCAATTTAATGATCATTTTGATGAATTTTATTAGTTTCATCTTGATATCATTTGTGCAATAAGATTGTCTTTTGATAGATAGATTAAATCAATCTCATATTATTAACCTATAGTTTTATTAAAGAAGAATTTCTGCTTATATATATATAGCTCCAAATCTTTGACAAGTAAGAGATTCCTACAAATTATATCTAAGTAAAAATGATCTAATAATATCATATCATACAGTTGATTACTTGATACATATATACAGGTACAGATAAACTTTGTCATATCAAACAAAAACAACTTGGAAAACTTTTAAAGTCGTCAAAAGTTGCCCATTGAAGTTCACTCCCCCCCTTTTTTTTCATGATCCGTGTCATCGAATCAAAAAAAAACACTTATACTGATTCCCACTGACGTCACTCATCATACTTTTGATTTGAATTGATTTGGTCTGATCCCATATCTCTTTTCTCCAATTCATGACGTTTTAAGTAACAATAAGATTATATAATGGCTACTAGTTGCTTATTATTATTATAAGAAAAAGAAGGAAAAAAAAAGAAAGAAGCTGAGCAGCAATCTATTGAAACTAGATACACATACATACATACCCCTTTTAAGTGTTTTTGTAGATATAGATAGATACATCATTAGTGAAACAAAACAAGCAGGAGTACCTGTCATATATATTGATAGATAGCAATAATAATAACAATAATAATAATAATAATAAACATAGGTACCCAGGTACAACTTTTTTTTTTTTTCGATGATGATGATATATATATAAATCTTCTAACCCACTTCTTCTATAAAAATTAATCTTCTTAAAACCATAAATTAAATATTCAAATTCTGCTAAAATGACAACACACACATCATCATCCGACTTAGAGATCCAACAAGTCCCACCAACTGAAGATGTCCATAATCATTTACAAACCCAAAAGCCAGAACAGCAACATATTGCGAGGGAACCATTGGAAGTTGAATATACAGAGTAAGTAGTTTACTTTTTAAAGAACCCCATCCTCTTCAAACCAGAACTAAATTTGAGATCTTCACAACAGTTCGTTTACTTGATTCTGAATAGATCTGATTGAACCCAGATTGATAAGGGGGAATAAAATGCGAAAAAAGAAAGAGAGATTTAATTGACTAACATTGATTGCATGCATCATTCATCGATGTCATGATAATAACAAGAAATTTGAAAAGGCAAATAAAAGATTTGTATTATGAAAAATCTAATACTGCAGAAAGAGATAATAGTATAGAGGTTGCCAAAACTTTTGTTAATGCTGAAAAGATTGAGAATAATTTGTTATGAAGTTTTATTTGCTTCATTTTTTTGATTATTATTAGTTTATTCGTTTGTTGGTTTGTTGATATGCTTGATGCATATACAATAAATAGTTTTATTAGATTTTAGTTCTTTCATTTCAAGAAAGATCAATCTCAATTGAATGAGATATATTGCTATACGTTTAAAACCAATTTGTGATATGTATTTGTTCCATTTGATATATATTTTCTCTCTCTCTGGGGCCAAAGCCCATTTTTTTCGATCATAGACAAATATCTCTACCAAACAAACGACAAAGAGTGATTCTGTCATCCTTCAACATATGCAAAATATGAAATAAATGTATAAATATAATTTTAGTTTACAAAATTGAAAATATCAACAAAAAGTTCTTGAACTTGTTTTTGTCTGTTTCTATCAAATAATAAATACATATATATATATATATATATGAGGAATGTGGTAAGAATTTTTTTTTTTTCAAGCTTTCAAGCTTCCAATGTAGTTGATAGCACTACCATGTTTGAAAAATTCTATTTGATCCTTTGACATATTATGCTTACACTCAATATCAAAACTCTCCCCATTTGGTTTAGTCACCGTCATCAACAATATTCCTCCATTATCACCACCCTTGTTGACCAAATCTATCAACCCTTTAGTCACCATCTTATCCCCACTATCAATTCTATCATAATCAGACTCATTGGCAAAAGTCAATGGGATCATACCTTGTTTCTTTAAATTCGTCTCATGGATTCTGGCAAATGATTTAACCAAGATAAGTTTACCACCCAAGAATCTTGGTTGTAATGCAGCATGTTCTCTAGCGGAACCTTCACCATAATTATGTTCAGCCAATACAATCCATGGTCTACCTTCCTCTTTCCATTTCATCATCAATTCAGGAATACCATATCCCATTCCATCGAAATCATATGCCTTATTCACTTCACCAGTCTCCTTGTTTTGAGCACCGATCAATGTGTTGTATGAAATATTACCCAAATGACCTTTATATTTCAACCAGGCACCTGCAGCAGAGATATGATCAGTGGTACATTTACCTTCAACTTTTAAAATGACATTGGTTTCAATCTCCTTACCATCCCATGGTTCAAATGGTTCTAATAATTGTAATCTATCAGATTCTGGGTTTACAATGACGGAAACTTCAGGTTTTGGTTGTGGATCCAAATCAGGATAAAATTCCAATCTTCCTGGAATGAAACCTTCATTTGGTAAATCTGCTCCAACAGGAGGTTCAAATTTAAAATCTTCACCATTTGGTAATTTTAATGATTGTTTCAATGGATTGAAATTCATATCACCTGAATAAATCATTGCTGTAACAATATCTGGTGAAGTTAAGAAATTCATAGTGTTTCTATTACCATCATTTCTAGCTCTGAAATTTCTGTTGAATGAGGTGAAAATGACATTTTCAGCCTTCTTATCAAAATCAGCACCACGATCCCATTGTCCAATACATGGACCACAAGCATTGGCTAATACCACAGCACCATTTTTTTCAAAAGTATCAATCAAACCATCTCTTTCAATAGTGGCTCTAATTTGTTCAGAACCAGGGGTGACAAAAAATGGAATCTTTGGTTTCAAACCAACTTTTTCAGCTTGTTTAACTATCGAGACAGCTCTAGACATATCTTGATATGAGGAATTGGTACATGAACCGATCAAACCAGCAGAAATCTCCTGTGGCCAATCATTTTTCTTGGTAGTTTCACTCAATTTGGAGATCGGTGTTGATAAATCAGGTGTATATGGACCATTGACAGATGGTTCTACTGTATTCAAGTCTATCTCGACGATTTTATCATATTGTGCACCTTCATCTGGTTGTAAGAATCCGAAATTCTTGTTCAGCATGGCAGCGGCTTTGGCAATTGGTTCTCTACCAGTGGCAACCAAATATTTGTAATGAGCATCTTTCATTGGGAAAGTTGAAGTTGTTGCACCAATCTCTGCTCCCATATTACATATCGTGGCCATTCCTGTACAACTCAAGGAATCAACACCTTCACCGAAATATTCAATTATATATCCAGTTCCACCTCTTACAGTCAACATTCCAGCTAATTTGGTGATGACATCCTTTGGTGATGACCAACCATTTAATTGACCAGTCAATTTAACACCCATGATTTTAGGTGCTTTCAATTCCCATGGAGTTCCAGTCAACGCATCAACGGCATCGGCACCTCCAACTCCAATGGCAATGGCACCCAACCCACCTGCATTAGGTGTATGTGAATCAGTACCCAACATCATCAAACCTGGAACAGAGAAATTTTCCAAAACTATTTGATGAATGATACCTGAACCGGGTCCCCAAAATTGAATACCATATTTTTCACCACATGATTGTAAAAATTTGAAAACTTCTTTATTTGCCTCCACTGACATTTTTAAATCCTTATTAGCACCACTATCTGAACCAACGATCAAATGATCACAATGAATAGAAGCTGGTACAGCAGTTTGTTTCATACCACATGTCATGAATTGTAAAAGAGCCATCTGAGCTGAAGCATCTTGCATGGCAACTCTATCTGGATTCAATTTTAAATACTCCACACCACGAATATTTTCAAGTTTACCCTTGGATATACTCATCTCTTCTGGATCCACCAAATGAGAGTACAATATCTTTTCAGCCAAGGTTAATGGAGCATTGTTCAAAATCTTTTTAACTGTTGTTAAATTATTGATCAATTTTTCATATGGAGGTGTTCTCCTGACATATTCCTGTGGAACTTGATAAAATGAATCCTGAGTTGTGGCTAAACCTCTAGAGAGCGATCTCAACACCGTTATTCTGGTTCTGCTAGTAGTCGTCAACATCTTGTGAGGAATATGGACTTAATGCTAAGGATGCTAAGGATGATGATGATGATGATGATGCAGATGATAGTGATCTAGGATAGAAGAAATAATAATTTTTTTTTTTTTTTTTTTCAACTTGAAAAAAGAAAGAAGGGAATATGGGTCAAACCCAA
>JAJLSQ010000124.1:0-14510 GCA_030567715.1 Nakazawaea wyomingensis | reverse complement strand
CGCATCCACTCCTGAGAACAGAAGACTAAACTACAAGGAAAAACTGCAATTATACCACCTTTTTCGTTTTTTACTATGAGACGATTCAATACACCCGCACAAAAATCACCAAAAAAAAACCAATCTTTCCCCTGGGGAAAAAAAGTTTGTTGTAGTCCATTACTTGCTCAAAGCTTTGAGAACTTGTGTTCAAAATTTTGTAAACAGCATTAAATTATTTCATCTGACCTTCTTGCCAAAAAGCTTGTCACAAAATTAAACCTTTCCATTTGAATCATTACTTCATTTGAATCATTCTTTAGTTCATTTGCTTCTTTGATATCAGCTGTTACCGTTCCATGTGTTATCAATTTACCCGACCTAAGAAAAATCACACTAATCAATTCAACCACCTGCTTGTTATTGTTGTTGTTAAAAAACTCATAATGCCAGTTGCAGGTTATTGTAGATGTTGTAGTTTCATTAAGAAATTGTTTTTCTTTTTTTACAAGTACAAAGAGTTTATTGTTATATATGACAGAAACAAATTAATAAAAAAATTAAAAAGAAAATAAAGATGAAGACAGAAGAATATCACATTACTACATCATTATCGATAGCATCAAACAATCAATCGATCAGTCTATTATTTACTGAATTTTTTTCTTTTTTACTTGAGCATTATGTTTTTATCAAGAACTATCTATTCCAGAATTACTATCAACATGATGATATAGAGCTGATGGTTTTCAAAAAAGTGGACAAATCATTTAAAAGTTATCAGGGGAACATTTCAGTTTCATATAGAACTTGGCCCATCAACAATCATCAACAGCAGCACTATCTAATGAAGGAAATGATACTCCAAAAAGATTAATAATAATACCGACAATATTGAAGATTTATGGTGATAATTGGCCTCCACAGAACCACAAAACCCAGAATTTGAATTTCAACAAGACCTACAAGCGTTACCTAGTTCTAATCAACATTTGAGGTCTCATGCCCTAGGTATGAAGCTCACCCTAATGTCGTTATCATACTCATCGTCATACTCAACATACAAGTGATCCTTTGATATTTAGTTACGGTCAATCTCTTAATTCAAAGATCGATCCTTCTAGTATCGTTATGGTTTCGCAAGATGTCTCTGTCGCTCTCCTGTATTAAAATTATAACCACTCCTTTAACTTCTCATCCACTCCCTTCCCAAATCCTTTAATTCATTTCACAATTTTCCAGCAATTCGCTATATATTTATTCAACAGACTTCATGAATTACTTCACGGCCTGCTGTAGAGCAAATTCCATTAATTTTCAAAATCAGTTCTTTGTTTTCGAAGCTTTAAAGAGAGGGAAATATCTGGTTGAATTTGGTTAACAACCTTCTGTTCAATAATATTAGGCATGCGGCTATTTAGATTCTGTGCGCGACAAGTTTGGCTTTTTCATAAGCTATCAATTAAAAAAAAAAGAATTATGTTATCTTGATCTTGACCCGAGAGAGACTAGTTTGTTGGTTATTTATAACATCTCGTGGTAGATAAATGTAGAGCGTGGATTTATTGATATATCTGTTAATGAGAAGAAAAAAACTATATGCAAACAAGAAAATATGATGGGAAGAGACACTAAGGATAATAGCAAAAGGTCATTTTTTAATTTTAACTTGATTTAACGTTTTGCTGGATCGTGGTTCAGTACAACATTTGGTTCAGACAATCCATTCCATCTTGGAAAACTGTCGATATTGATTCCGAAACAGTCGAGAATACGACCTACTGTTTGTTCGACAACATCATCAATGGTTTGTGGTTTTGTATAGAATGCGATAACAGGAGGGAAGATGATGACATTCCTGTCACTCAATGCCTTCATGTTTTCCAAATGTATTGATGACAAGGGGGTTTCTCTGGTGACTAGAAGTAATTTTCTCTGTTCCTTCAAAGTGACATCAGCAGCTCTTGTGATCAATTCATCAGTATAACCTATTCTGATCGAAGCTAACGTCTTCATTGAACAAGGCACCACAATCATTCCATCATGCTGATAGGATCCACTAGAAATAGGAGCTGTGACATCTTGAGGCGAGTAAACTTTATCAGCCAACTGTCTGATATAAGACATGTCGTAATCAGTCTCAAATTTCATTGTGGCAACACCCCATTTCGAGACAATAACATGAGTCTCAACACCTTCCATCTTGCTCAAAATTTCCAACATTCTGACACCCAAGGCAACACCTGTGGCCCCTGTAATGGCAATCACGTACCTACGTGGCCTCGGAGGAAGTTGATAAACATATGGCAGGGTGAATTCTTTGGCAACTTGGAAACTTGATTGTTCTTGTTTGTTGATGTTGTTGTTGTTGTTGTTGTTGTTGTTACTATTGTTGTTATCCTTTGGTATTTGTGAGGTAAGGAAAGATGTTAACAGCATTATGTAAAATGATAGTATTGTCTGTTATGTATTAATATTAATATTAATGTTGTTGCTGTTTTGTTTTTGGTGAATAAATCTTTAACAAACTTGTAAGCCGTGGATTACTATCATATATATATTTATAAATATATAGATAAGATGGAGGAGGATAGAAACAAATTTCTTTTTCTCAGAAATGTTAAGGTAATAACAAGATGATGAGGAAAACGTCAATCGGATTAAGATCCCATCTGAAACGGGACTCGGTAATTATAATATATGTTGGTTGAAGGTGAATGAATAGAGCCAGAACCAGCGATGACTTCATCTGCGCTCAAAGCAACACAATCCTCCATTTTTTTTTCCTTTTTTTCCTTTTTTTCCGTAAGCCGGAAAGAAAGGAAGATGGAGGAGTCCCCTTTCAAAAGTGGAGGATTTATAATTGGAAGCTTTGCCACGCCAACAGATGAGATTAGATAAATAGGCTGCATAACACCAGATGTTTTCATCGTTACAGGAAATTATTCATATCAAATTAATCCGGTTAACATATACTATAGTATACACTGTCAGATTAGAAATCTAAACTATCATATAACAATGTCATCATCATCATCACTCAACCCAGGTTTAAGATTCAGAGACTTCATTGAAGTCTTGAAGCAAAACAACGATTTAGTTGAAATCAACGAAGAGGTTGACCCAATTCTCGAAGTTGGGGCCATCACTAGAAAATGTTACGAGGAAGAACTTGCTGCTCCATTGTTCAATAATCTTAAAGGTGCTTCGAAAGATCTCTACAGAATATTGGGTTGTCCAGCGGGTCTTACCAAGAATACTGCTAATGATCATTCGAGAGTTGCTCTGCATTTGAACTTGCCAGCTGATACCCATATGAGGGACATCATTCAATTCCTTGTCGACACCAAGAAGAAGGAGTTGATCAAACCAGTCATTGTCTCAGATAGTGAAGCTCCTTGTAAGGAACACTCCTTGTCCGGAGATGAGATTGACCTTGAAAAATTACCAAATCCATTGTTGCACGTTGGTGATGGAGGTAAATACATCCAAACTTATGGTATGTGGTGTTTACAAACCCCAGATGGTACTTGGACCAATTGGTCTATTGCCAGAGGTATGCTTCATAGCAAGAACCAAATCACTGGATTGGTTATGAACCCACAACACATTAGACAAGTTGCCGACAAATGGTCTGCTGTTGGTAAAGGTGACAAAATTCCAGTCTGTTTATGTTTCGGTGTCCCACCAGCTGCAATCTTGGTCAGCTCAATGCCAATTCCAGGTGGAGTTACTGAAGCAGAGTACATTGGTGCTTTGTTAGGTGAACCACTTCCTGTCGTTAAAGCTCTGACAAATGATTTATTAGTTCCAGCCACCAGTGAGATCGTCTTGGAAGGTACTTTGGATATGAATGATTTGAGTACCGAGGGTCCATTCGGTGAAATGCATGGTTACACTTATCATGGTGATTCCATCAAATGTCCAACTTATACATTCCATCACATGAGTTACAGAAGTAATGCCATTATGCCAGTTTCTAACCCAGGTTTATGCACCGATGAGACTCATACTTTCATCGGTGGTTTAACCTCAGCAGAGGTCTTGGCAGACTTACAAGAAGTAGGATTACCTGTATTGGAGGCTTTTACCCCATATCAAGGTCAAGCTTTAGTATTGGCCTTAAAGATTGATATGAATAAATTGAGAGAGATGAAGACTAATGCAAAGGATTTCAGTAAGTTGATTGGTGATAAACTTTTCAACGAAAAGCCAGCTTCTATTATCCATGAAGTTATTCTTGTTGGTGATGATATCGATATCTTCAACTTTAGAGATCTTATCTGGGCCTATGCTACTAGACACACTCCAGTTGTCGACCAACTTTACTATCCAGATGTCAAACCTTTTCCATTGGCCCCATTCATCCATCATTCTGAAATGTTGAAGACCAAAAAGGGAGGTAAGTGTGTCACTAACTGTATCTTACCTCCGGAATATGAAAGACCTCTCGCTTTCACCAAAGGTGACTTCAGTGGTTATCCAGAAGATGTAAAACTGACTGTTTTAGGTAAATGGTCAAAATTCGGCTTCTAAATGCTATGGAATGTACATGATTTTTTTACCTTTTGATATATTTTGTTGATAAATAGTGTTCTATATGGTATACTAATGAATATCCGAAGTTTACGTCTACTTATTGTACCCACAAAATAGCAGAGGGAGAAATGATATTTGATACTAGAACTAGGATAATGTCAGTTTCTCTCCAGGCAGAAAAGTCTTGAACACCTTACATGGAACTCCCAGTGCAGCACAATTGGATGGCAAGCTCTTGTTGACAACACTTCCAGCTGCAATAGTAACATTGTCACCGATGGTAACCCCAGGCAAAATGGAACAGTTAGACCCAATCCAGACATTGTTTCCAATGGTGATTGGAGCAGCCCATTCGACATATGTGGCCCTTTCAACTGGATCTGAAGGGTGTGATGGAGTAACAATTGATACATTTGGTCCACACATGACATTGTCTCCAATCCTAACCACAGAACAATCCAAAATGGTTAGGTTGAAATTTGCATAGAAATTTTTACCAATTGACACGTTGAATCCATAGTCAACATAAAATGGGGCCTCCAAAAAAGCTCCTTCACCAACTTGTCCAAAGATCTTGCTAACGTAAGCCTCTCTGGCTTTGTTATATTCTCTCCAATCTTTAAAATCCTTGACTCTAACATTGACATAATCAGCAGCCATTTCATGACTGTTGATTCTTGCATAGATAAACTCATCAGAGTAACCATTGTATGTCATACCACTGATCATTCTCTCGTATGTATCATTGTGGGGAATGCCTTTAAGATTCTCATATGCAAACCTGATAAGCTCCTCGTTCTTTTTCTCTGCTGGTTTGTTAACAATCTTATTCGACATAATTTCTACTGAATTTTTTGGAATTGAATGGTCTTGCGCAATTGAACCCATGTGATGTCCATCTACCTGTTGATATGATGTTGTGGTGGGGTTTAGTTTCAATTAAAAATACCGGGGAACTTACTTTTTTATCAAAAATGCGTCAAAAGTCGTGATCAGATTTTCAAATATAGGCCTTACTTATCTGAGAGGTATGTACCCCTCAATATAGATCTATATATCGACTATAATACTTATTGTTTCTACAAAGTTACCCCTTCATACGGCATCAGGTGTAAATAATCAGGTTAAGTAATCTTCCATAAATTGTTGGAAAGTTTTTATTCTCTTATGTAACCATTATTTCTAATGATTTATTGTGTTTTCTGATTTGTGTGACGATTAGGTACCAAAACTAAAGCATAGCCATTCAATCTTTGTTTTTAATGCCTACCTATCATATATGTATAACTTCAGAGTCCTTGCATAACATTGATACTCCAATTGGAATTTTGAAATTTTATTTGATCGTAGATTGAAATTTTCTTCAAATTTACATCGTAGTGCCTTCAAGTTTTGGTAAATCATTATGGTACCTCTCTACAACAGTAACAACCCGAAGAATTCTGGCAGACCATTGTCCTGTTAATGAAGATGGTTCCTTAGATCCAGTTGGTGTTGCTGGAAAGATGATAATGCTATAAATGAATCATCAGTCAATAGATATTGACTGGCACCATCGATAAGATTCAACAGATTGGCTAATTAAGAAACCAAAAAAAAAAAAAACAACCGAAAAAAAAAAGACATAAAATTTCCATGTATTTACAAATAACGACAGCATCTAGCAGCCAGCAAGCAAGAATAACAAAAATAAAATAGCTAGCTACTCAGTATCAATGTCATTTAGATCACAATCACCATCACCTACAGATAGGATGAAGAGGTTGAGTGGGTTTTTTAGAAGAGGCACGAACTTGGACGGGTCAAACAGTACCAAATCATCTTCGGCATCGTCATCCACATCTAACCTCTTTGAAGGTCCCATATTGACTCCATTAACACTCACTGGTTATGAGCCAACATCCAAACATAGACTACTCGAAACAGGCCTAGCTGAAGATATCAGGATGCATTTGCCTCCTAGATTGCAAATTTTCCACGATTGGCATTTGTTATACTCCATCGAGCAAAATGGTATATCTTTGAATACATTATACAATTCTATGAGCTCTGATAATAGCATGCTGTCGCGAAAATATGGTTATCTTATGGTGATCAAAGACCAGAATCATCAGATATTTGGCTGTTATTTGAATGAAAGTTTGAAACCAATGGATAAGAAGAGATATTACGGGAATGGTGAGTGTTTCTTATGGAAGACAGAGATATCACATATCCCAAGTCTAGATTCCAAAACTAGTGAATCCAAAAAGACTGATGAACAACAATTAAGATTGAAAGTATTTCACTACACGTCATTGAATGATTTCATCATTTATTCAAATCAGCAATTTATATCGATAGGATCCGGTGATGGTAAATTTGGATTATGGATAGACAGTGATTTGTACAAAGGTGCCAGTGATCCAGTAGAGACATTTGGCAATGAATGTTTGAGCTCAGATTCCCAATTCAAGATAATGGGCTTGGAAATTTGGAAAATAGGAAGTTGAGAAATCCCTTAATTTTTTTTTTTCTCTTTTTTCCCCTGAATGTTTGTTTGCTGGTAGACATGCTTGTTTATTTTATTTCATACTAATATGAATTTTTTGGGCTTTTTTTTTGGAGGGGATGGGGGGACGTGGGTGATTTTTACATTATACATCCTAGTCTTAATAGAAATCTTTTTGAAATCTGTTTTATATCAATATTTATGAAAACCGATCTGATCATCATCATAAAATGCTTTAAACACAAGAAAAAAAAAAAATCCTGTTCAACTCAATTTCAAATCTAAAAACAAATCCATCAAACATGCAGTGGACCAAGCCTGTGTTGGTGAAGAATCATTACAAAATTCTCCATCCTTTTGGGTCAATTCAGCCAATCCCGCCCATGGCGAATTTCTGAGCCATTGACGATGCGTTTCCAATCTTTTACCCAACAATTGATGGATAAAAGCATTATCCTCATCATTGACACATCTTTGATGTTCCATCATATGGAATTTCATATATGCTCTCAAGAAAAATCCATAACACCAAACCCATTCAGGACCCTGATGGTAATTCCTTCCCTTAGATGTAGCGAAATCGTCATTCTCCACCGAATTCATATAATAAGGTCTATAATTGTAATCAGATGGATCCAAAGTTCTCATTCCAAGTGGACCACGGATAATTTTATCAGCCAATTGAAGTGCCTTCAATGCCCTATCTGGAGTAAACAATTCAGGTGCGACAGTCATTGCAATAGCAAAATTCGGACGTAACTGATAATCCTCATACGGTTTACCAGTTTTGTAAATATCCTTGTAAATTCCACGCCTATTGATAATTGAAGAATCCACATCATAGTCAGAATCTTCTGATGCATCCTCTGGGATATAGAAGCATCTCTCAAAGTTGTCTTGGATCAAAGAATTCCATTCGGAAAATTTGATCTTACTTCCATCACTCTTAGTCACTTCATCATATTTAAACTGACCTTTTTTGTTCAATTCAATGACAAACCTTAAACAACTTTTTAACAACCCGATAATTTCAACATCTGCTCCATCTCTTGGAGTTCCAGGCCAGCCTTTATTTCCAGCCCTGGCACTTTCTCCCATCTTGTCCATCCATGTACCACAATTCCACTGGTTACCCCCGTGGATGAATCCAGTTGACCAGTCAGGTTGGATTTGAACGTTGAAACCCTCATCCTTCATCTGTGAATCCAAGGTAGAGCCTGCATTCAGTTCTCTAT
The DNA here is from genome assembly GCA_030567715.1 of Nakazawaea wyomingensis. NCBI lineage: Eukaryota > Fungi > Ascomycota > Pichiomycetes > Alaninales > Pachysolenaceae > Nakazawaea > Nakazawaea wyomingensis. The sequence goes on along the minus strand of JAJLSQ010000124.1, from coordinate 6,266 downwards.
ATTTAATTCCCAGGGCATGACGTGATAAAATCTCGTATATGATTTCTTCTATAGATGATTGGTAACTAAAAGCTTCATCGTCTCCAACGTCGATGTATTTATCATTCAATGGGAATCTCCTCTTCACCTTCTCTTTTAAAATAGATTCACCTCCAGGAACGATGGTGACGTAATCCTGAATAGCTTGCAAAAAAAACCAAGCTGCATCTCTAGAGTTAAATCTAGGATTTCTACCAGCATCCAACAAATTCGGAATCAAACCATGTTTTAAAGTTGCTGCAAATCCCAAAATGTGTGCTTTTGCTTCATCATATCTACTTGTTGCCATCGTCAAACCTCTTAACGAAATGAAAACGTCCCTACCCCAACAACGCATGTAGTCATAACTAAAATGTGGCAATCCCGCTGCCATACTTGGAACTTGATTGAATGGAACCAATGATGTAGATTTCATTACACCAATCATTTGCACAGATGTCATTGCCAAACATTGAATGAAATGAGTACCTTTGTGAAACAATTCTTTGGACATCAAAGATAAAGCCTTGTATCGGCAAGCTTCATAAGCGATACCAACAACCAACGCGAAATAACGAGGACGCAAAAAGTAAGGAACCTCTCTGATTCTTGAAATCCTAGATAATAACCACTCCGAGAATTTGTTTATATTCGGTGATGTATTATAGTTGTGCAATCTATTAACAACGAAGTCAAGAGCCCATTCACCTTGTCTTAAATGCTCAATAATAGGGTGTGATAAATTATTGTCAAGGATGACATCTCTCAACAGCGAAATCCAGCCTTGTAATCCAGCAAAGACCAACCTCCCATAGTTAGGAACGTTGTAAACGCCATCGTTCCCACCACTAGAATCACGTTCTTCAGATTCACAACGGAATAAGATCAAATTCAAATCAATCAACGAAAGATCTGAAGCAGCTTCCATGGCTCCAGATCTTACGTAGTCATCTAATTCTTCATCACAGTTTTCAATAAAGGTACTAAATACAGCTATTGAACCTTGAGGGAAGTTATCTGGAATATAAATTTTTGTCTGATTTTTCAGTGAATCAAATTCAATCTTTGGATATTCAAGTTTGCAGAGTTTAGTTGGAACGGGTTCAATGTACTGTTCATCATCCCCCCTTTCTGGAAGATCTCCATTTTTTTCCAATGAATAGCAAAACTCATTTTTAGCTCTACTTCCAGCAAGAAATATCGGGCCAAGCTTTTGATCACCATCAGGATTGAACTTAGTTCTTGCAACTAAGAAATAACCTCTTCCAGTTCGCGGGTTAGTTCTATGGAAAGTGATATATTGACCTTCGTGATGAAGATGCATCTCATTGTCATCTTGAGAATCAACAGTTTCCTCACTGATTTTTTTACGAATCTCATTCAATCTTCTCTTGACATCAGAAATACCCAAATTTGATGACTTATTATATTGTCTTTTCTCATCAACCACATTAAGAAGATGTGGATAACATTCATCAAATCCAAAAACAGTTCCGGTAGCTGAAGAGCAAAATGAAACCAAAGCAGCTGTAGGTAAAGTATCTTCTACTGTTCTCTTGTCATAAGGTGTTTCATTGTCATGGGTGCAATCCATAAATAAAGCATGTGGAGATGTTGCTGTCAATATCCTTGCAACAGGGATTTCTGATACGGAATCAAGGGTTGTGTTCTTATTTGCTGATACGTCATCAATACAATAGGAAAATTCATCCAAGGGTAACCATTTTAAAGATCCAATTGGTCTTCCTCCGTGTCGATGAAGTAATCTTGAAAACTCCTCAACAGACCAAGCCTGCATGGCCTCTCTAATCAATGAATTTATGGCAAGTCTCTCTACAAATAACTTATCCATCTCTTCACTACCGGTGAATAATTCAGCCACAACATAAAGTGAAGGGTTAACTCTTCTTGCAGCATCCAATAATGCCTCACCAACATGTAATGGAGTAGAATGGCAGTTATCAATTCTGAAACCTGCAAATATAGAAGCACATAATTCGGTATATTTGATCATCCGTGACCAAAGATATGGTGAGTCTTCAGGTTTCGAACCATATCTCAATTTTATGCAATCACCCCATACAATGACTTCTCTTCTCAAATAAGCTTTCGACTTACTGGAGGCAAAATCCACCAATGGGTTACCGCTCCATATCCATCCATTGTTAGCCAACCCCCATTTTTTCCCATCGGCTCCAGTGAAATAGGTGAAATAAGGTTCAGTCAATGGATTCTTTGGTGTGATTTCACCTAATTGAGGACCATTTCCATCCAATCTGAGATACTTGGTTCTGTTATACAATTGCTCTAACAATGCTGCGACATCATCATCGTATTCCTTGTATAAGGGTAAATTGATTTCATCAACAATTTTATTGATGTACTCTTCCACATCTTCATAAGATTTCAGTTCTGGGTATAAGGCTTTTAAGAGCGCAATAAATGAATCAATGTCCAACTTATTGCCCAATTTTTCTCCACATAACTCAAATGAGCCTTTGTTGTTACAATGTTGGACGACAAACTTCAGTAATGAAGCCAAATTTGATTTAATTTCATCTGGAATATAATCTTGGCATGGCTTTATATTTTGATCTGCCCAAAATTTTTTCACCTCCAGTTGATGCCAGTTAACATCTAAGACATAGTACTCCCATAATTTTACAACACCCAACACACGAATCTTGATTCCCTCCATAATATGTAACAAATCTGCTGTAGTTTTAATCACTGTTGGATAGCCATGTCTTTTTAATTCCCCACTAAATTCAAGCAACAGTGTATCCAACACGATGGCAGGAATAAGATGTGGAGCAGTCTCTGCGTTATAACCGGCATCAGGGTGTTCTTTGATCCATTCAGAGTTATTGGCGGTATGATTCCAGACCATATCAGTCAATGACAAGATGCCGTAATCTTTTTCTAATGATTTAGTCATGAGTTTGACATCATCAGTGGAATTGAAGAAATCTTTGTCAAAGTTCAATTGGTCATAGATGGAGTAGGGAGAATTGGATTCACCACGTTGTTGAAGAGGTGTGAAATGGATCATATTGTAACCTTTATTCTTGATCGATTGGAAATAAGGTCTCCAATCTTTACCCATCCATTTACTGATCACTGATTGTAAACTAATAGAATTCAAAGGGAGATGGACTCCATTAATTGATAAAGATGGAGGAACATTGATATAGAATCTTCTTGTTGTAATCAATGATTGTTGACCAGTGATTTCGTCATCAATTGATTCGTAAGAGACATAATATGAAAATGATCCCAGTCGGAAAATTGGAATTTCTATAACACTATCCTTATCAAAAGTGGTCTCACTGATGGAATATTTGAAAAATTCGGATCTGTTAAATTTGGTGGCATGGTCAGGAGGGAAATTTGTCCAAATCGTACCATTGTTTGCAATTGAAGATCCTGACATGATCAACATTTGCAATACAAATAAGGGCTCATCACTGTTCCCTTGTAGGTTGGGGATGGAAGGTAGTGAAAGTACTCCATTCTTGTTGACTCCAGCGTTATTCCCCAAGAAGGGAGATCCGTCATCATCTAACCTTAATAAAACGGTTCTCTTTGTCATTTTTATTTTTCTTTTTGTGTTTGGGAGAGGAGGGGGGGGGTTGGAAAAATAATGACAAGACTCGATTCAATCACTCTTTTTGGTGAATTGAAAAAGAAGAGATGATTAAAAGTGAGTACAAATAAGAAATATCGGACCCTCTCACTGCAAGATTGTTGAATAATAGTTAGTTTAACAAAATTATAGCAATGATAAAATAATTGTGTGTGTGTTTTTGTTTTTTTCTTGTCTGATTTTCAAATCCGGGAAGCTTAGGGGCTGTTTGTTTTATTGCTGGGTTTACTCTTATCAAAAGTTGTGGACACGACTATTATTTATTCTTCTCTCTATCTATCAAAAATAAAAACACAATTCAAGCCCCCCCCCCCCCCCATAATATATGATTGTAGTTGCAAATTCTGCATAATTTTATTGAAATCATTTCAAGAGACTGACTATTTTACTTAGATTGAACCGGAATAACTTGCTTTGAAAAGAAAATAAATTTTGTAAATATATATATATAAATATAATATGTTGTTCTCGTTTGAAAGGGGTTTGAATTAATTGATTTTGAAGCCTTGAATATATATATTTTTAATAATTCAAATGCTTGTGATATAATTTCTTTTTTCAAATAGGTTTCTGAGACAAAAAAATGGGAAATTTTCAAAACGATGACAGGGAGAATGCAAAACCAAATAAATGAGACCATATTTTCAAAACCATAACCATATAGCAATCCCAAAGTTTTTTTTTTGCAGAAGCCATCGATCGAGAACTACTGGTAAATTTTGAGGGCCACAGCCAAGGAAGTCCGGAATTCAGGACATTTCACCATGATATCATTTTAAGTGCTTACAAAAAAATTCAGTCTTTAATTATATAAATGAATTTAGCTTCCGTAATGTTGTCAATTTTGAACTTTAAACTTAAACTTTTTTCAAGAAAGCCAGCCGTTCGTTTAGATGATAGAAAGAGGGGGGACCAAAATAAAGATGCATTGCTATAAGTCAATTTTTTTTTTTTTTTTTTTTTTTGACATTATGTATGATATTATTACTATTAAACGATATGTGTAAACGATATGTGTAAACTAAATAAAAAAAAAATATGAATAAACGTGAAGAAACTCTCTTTTTCTACAAGAGTTATAATTAAATTATGTGGAATAAATAGTGAGTAAAGTATATCAATTGTATGTTATTTTGAATTTTTTTCAGTGCTTCTCTTCTCTTGCACATAAGGATGGATGGATATATATATTAATGAATTGGAGTGGAAAAGATAGAAAATAAAGGCTGAATAGTTAAAAAACTTACATGTCAGCATCTTGGTCTGGATTGCAAGTTTCGTAATCCAACCATTTCAATATTTGCCAAGTCAAATAAGCTAAAAAGGCACCCAACATTGGCCCCACAATGTAAATCCAGAAATAAACTGGGAATGATCTAGCAGCAACCGCAGGACCAAAAGATCTAGCTGGGTTCAAACCTGCACCAGTATAGTAGACACAAACTAAATGACCAATAAACAAGGAAATACCAATAGCAAATGGAGCCATAAAAGTGGCACGATGTTTTTCAACAGCCATCATCAAAACTGTAAGACACAAAATGTAGGTACCAAAAGTTTCCAACATTAAACCTCTACCTTTTGAACAACCACCACCTAAACCATTAGCGAATTTAATCGGACCTGGCGTCATAGCAGAAGCGGCACCAGCAGCAGCCATACCAGCAATCCATTGCGAAACCATCATCAACAAACCTCTAAATGGAGGAATAGCTCTTGCCAAAACCAAGGAGAAAGTAACAGCTGGATTCAAATTACCACCACTAACTCTGAAAAAGACAAAGACGGAAAACATAACACTGAAACCGAAACCGAATGAAATCATAATCAATTGCATTGGATCAGAACCTCTTGTTTCAGCATCTGGAATAGTTGGATCATGGTTGGCAATTTGAGCAATGACAAAAGCACACCATAAAAACATAAAGGTACCAACGAATTCACCCATTGCAGCAATGAAATGGTGACGTACAGCATCACTTCCGAAACCGTATCTAGCATAAGCTGGTTTATATGGAGGAGTATAATTTAATTTTGTTTGTGATTCGACATCAATCTCCTCTTGAGGAACTTCTTCTGAAGACATTTTTGAGTAACAATTTATTTATTTTATTGATTAATTGATTAACTTGATTAAACAAAGGGGAAAAGCAAAAGTCAGACAACTTTTTTTTTTTTTTTTTTTTGAAAGCCTAGGGGGATGGGCATGGATATTTATATATCGATGAGATGAAGAGATGATTAACAGATTTCTAATTGAGACATATAAACGTAACTACACCCACTAGGCACGGTCTAACACATATAGCAGGGGAGAGCGCAAAAAAAAAAAAAAAAAAAAAAAGAAAGTACCCAGATGCATGGATTCCGTTTGTACTGAGTGATTTTAGTAGTTGGGCATACTGAGACAGGGCTGGCAAAAGCCAATTTCATTTGTTGAAGTGGCACAGAGTGAAAATGACTGTCACCGTAAATCAACTGTCATGAACCTAGGCAATGTGATTGAAAAGTATGGGATGAGTAAACGGGGATGTAAATTATAGGGATTAAATAGACACAGATAATAAAGTACAAAGTTATAGATTTGTGTTATTTTAGCCAA
>JAJLSQ010000123.1:0-15662 GCA_030567715.1 Nakazawaea wyomingensis | reverse complement strand
GGCAAGGTTTTTTTCCTGTTCTGGGAGACAGTATGAGAACTCAGCGATGATACTTTACTGTTAAAGCTCTTCTGAGCTTTTTTCCTTAGCTTCTAGTTGCCACATCACCGCTAAGATTTATATTTTACTATTTTATATAGTCGTTATATAGCCCTCTGGGTTATATATAGGTAATAAATCCATATTTGATTTGTGTATACCTGGAACAAATTACTCAAAAAGCTCACGACCAGCTTTGGTGGACAAGTACGGAAAAAAAAATTATGTAAATTATGTATAGTCTGCTGTTTCAAATTATCCCTAGCGGTTACCAGCCAAAATCTGCTGTAGATAGTGGAGCAACAATCCTGTTGGACATATGATGATTTTCAACATATGTCTGTGAAATCATAAAAACGTTATTATGCAATAACTACAATTTTAAGCCCCAAAAACTAAATCTGAAACAAATAAGATGTTTTAAGATAACATCAATTACACTAATTACATGGCATATTATTTTCACCATTTCTATTAATAGCATCCAATTGAAAATCAATTGCAATGATCAAAAAGTTTAATGTTATCAATTAGAACCTTAATTATTTTTTAGTACCTTTTTTACTTTTTATTATCATTACATTAGTTCATGTTTCATATTTTATTATTTTGTTTTCAATAAGCTCTTGTTTCATATGTCTAGAAAGCATATAAAAGAAGCTGATTTCATTTAGAGATTTGAATAGAAGAAATGAGATCCTTCACACCAGGAAAATTCATATCAAGATTCATCTATCTACAAGTGTCTTTTACTTTACAATACGATTAATATACATTATATTATTTATCTAATTATCAATTAACTATGGAATTCGAAAACGACATTGCCGTGATCTCGGGCATTCAAGAGAATCAGGAAGAATCAGTATTGCAAAAGTCCCATAAATCTACATGATCAACGATCAATCAATACATATTTGTTAGATGTGTATAACTAGAGTTAGTTGATCTTTTTTGGAAAAATAATAAAAAAAAATGCAACATAAGGCGAAAACCCGGATAACAGTTGTTAAATTTAATTCATAACTAATTAATTGAGCTGTTGTTCTTACTGTAGCTAACACTGTATATTGTACTTTTTGACATTCCACCTAGTATTACATTACCAAATACACCTATAGATCCTGTAGCCAATGAATAAATTATGGTATTCACTATCTAATATTGCTAAAGCTGGACCGGGTGTAACAGATCAGATCAACTTAATAATACTGCAAATGATTTGTTATTAATGGACCATATACTATCTCACTATTATGTGGAAATACTAGCTCTTTAGATAATAATTTTAATGCATCAGCAAAAGCCATTAATACTCCAAAGTGCCCCCTACTGCATTAGATCCTAATATTCTTTGAATATACCTTATTGTTTTTCTTTCTGCTACTGTTAAACATGCTACTGGTATTGATATACATGAAAATAACCCTATTTTTCATCAATAACCAACTTATCATTCTTAATAATTCCTCTTTCAATTCTTTTCTTCGTCTTTATCTTATTTTTATCTTCTCACATATAAATCTTATTCTATAATAAAGTCTTTATTTAAATTTTACTCTCCTTCAATTCAAATTAATATCTAATATAAACAAAAAAAAAAAAACTATAATATTTTTGGACTTCTTGTCCATACTAGTTGGTGAGGATGAGGTAGTGGAGCCATGTTGGAAAAATTGAATTGAATTTATCTGGTAGATTTCTCTTTTGTATGCAATAGATGTAGTAATTAGTTAGGTTGGTAGCCCTAGATAAGTCGGACTTTATATATGCTGTTCAGGCTTGACGTGAATTCAGCTTTTTAATTCAGCTTTCTTTATCTTTCTTAACTATCTTATCTTTATCAATCCTTTCGACTCTTTCTTTATTCATCTTCTTATCGTTGATGTATGACTGATTTAATCATCCAGATCTTGTGATTGGACATTTACAGACGATATCGCTTGCCGATCATTCTGATTGTCGCTTGATTATAAAATATGGATGAATGGTTATCGGTGTGGTTTTTCAACAAGTGTAACGATAATTAGGAAAAATGATAATAAGAATGATAGGCCAAATGAAATGAAGATAAGTCTTATGAAATTGCATTGAGTACTGGCAAATCCTGAGAAATATATAACTATTATATTAACTATTTGATAAACTATTAGATTAATAATTATATTAACTAGAAATATGTAATATAGATATATATATTATTTACTATAATAAAGGGAGAGAAAGAAGAATTAATTAATTAACTATAGTTTTTTTAAAAATTTTAATTAAACCGATAATAAAAGTACTGAAGATAAGATAATAAGAGGGAAGGAATATTAAGTATGTTGAGATATGACGATTTGCCCTATTTGAGAGTTCCCGGTCGCACTAGTAGTACCAGATAGGTTCTATAGTGTAGTGGTTAACACATCTAGCGCGAAACTAGAAGACCTGGGTTCGATCCCCAGTGGCTCCATATTTTTCTTAGTTGTGACCCGAGGTTAGACTTCCACAAAGTAAATAATAAATAACCTAGAACAGATAAATCTGATACATTATTAATATTATAGAAAAAAAAAATAACAGTTATATAATGATTCATAAGATCATTATCATTATTCCCTTATCATCTAATCTAATTCACCAAAATTTAAAATTAAACTATAATAAAAAAACTAGTATAAATATCTTTCTTTATATAATTCATTTTTATTTAAAACAGAAAATAATAAAAATATAATTAATATACATTAATCCAAATAATTGAGAATCACCAAAACATAATTTTGATATAACTGGAAATATTGTTGCTACTAATATACCTATTGGTTCAAAATTATTATTTCTTACTAATATAAAATATCCTAATACTGATAAATCTATTAATTTTCAAATTATTTTAACTTTATCTTATTCTCTTTTTAATACACCTTACTTTAATTTTATGCCTTTTAACATTTTAATATATATTATTCTTATTTTATCTAATTATATAAATTACTATCTAGAATATAGTGGGAAATATGTAAGATAAACATAGGATCGAGGAACGATTGATAGGTAGGTAGGTAGGTGAAGGTACGGTACAAACCTTAACACAGTACTGACCTGATTGAGAATTTGATTCAATTGAGTATAAATACATCCATCTCACGTAACTTCAACACGCTAAGACAATTCAATAAAGAATCATATTTCACAAGTTTCAACAATCTTGAGCAAAACTCATCATCATTCAAACGAAACTCTCTTTACTTTATCGTCACTCTTACTTTCGACCATCCATTTATAATATGTATATAGACGACTGAGTAATTCCATAGGATTCTTCACCTATTACTGCTCTTTAAAGTCTCTGTTTTTTCCCTTGATCAAGTTTGAATTGACAAACAAACATTGCAACGAGAAATGATTGGTACGTTGGTGAAGGTACAAACGTAAAAGTGCTAAAAAATTTTATTTCCCCATTGATGAAATTTGCATTGATATATAAACATGCATAAATATGAATGAAGAATAATAGACAGGTGAAGAAGGTACAAACATAACAGAAGACTGAACTAATCGAGAATTTGATTCAATTGGCTATACATCCGTCCTCAACACCCCAATCCTATCAAAAATCTTACTATCCACTGTTGAATTCAACCCAATAGACGACATAGAATTCCATAGATTGTTCACCTATTACCTGTCGCAAAGGACCAGATATCAGGAACACACAAACATACAAATACAATATTGATGATCCAAAATTCAATTTCAACTCCAAACATTTTTAAACAAATCATCATCCAAAGAATTCTTACTAGTCACTCTTGAATTGGACCCATTTGTAGTTATAGACGATTGAGAATTCCAAGGATTATTCACCTGTTGCTGTTGTTGCTGCTGTGGTTGCAGAGGACGAGATATCTGGGTAACGGAATTGACTATTGACTGATACGGTTGCTGTTGCTGTTGTTGTTGTCTTTGTTGTGGATAAAAATTTCCCGTTGATGAAGTTGGAGTTGAATACAATGACAAGATCGATTTTTTCAAATCTGGTCTTGAATTCAAATTTTGTTGTTGTTGAAGTATTGATCTCCCTTGATTTTGCTGCTGTTGCAGCAGATTGGAACCACCATTTATATCCGATAATAACGAAGAAGTTTGCAAATTGGGCATCGACCTAGTCAGTGAAGTTTGTGTTTCTTGTACTGATAAGATAGAAACAGATGAGACAGATCCATTTGACTTTGTCGAAGCTAAACCAAAATCCAAATCCAATAAATTTTCCTCTTTTGGTATAGGAATAGCTGGAACCGGTTTTTGCTTTGTTGATACTTGACGTTGATGAGTGGTGTGACTGGTATTGCTATGATGATGATGATGATTGCTATTATGATGATTGTGATGAGTATTATTATTGTGACTATGACTTTGCAGCAGTGAAAGTTGCTCTTGCTCTTGTTTTGGAACTTGTTGTTCTTGTTGTTGTCCATCAATAGGTATTTGAGAAGGATCAGGTACTGTACCACTCTTTGCCCATTTTTTTTTTTCATATTTAGTTCTAATAAAATTTTCAATCTTGGAATCATCAGGTATATAATCATTTGGTAAACCATCTTCCCAAAACCAATTCAGTTTAGCATTACCCCAACTAACAACAGATTTGACTTGTTCATCTGTCCATGAATCAAGATCCACAGATTTGACACGTGAGATATGAGTCCCCATACTACGATGGATCCCCGAGCAACGAATACAGATAAAACAACCTAAATTCCAAGATGCCCATCTTGGATGTGTGGCAGTTTTACAATCAGCACACATCTTATTGGCGGGTTCTTTCAACAACAGTTTAAGAATTTGTTGATTACGATCATTATGAGCTTTTCTCGATGATGGATGTGATGATGAAGATGAGGATGTATTCCTTGTGCTTGATGAATACATTATTATTATTATTATTATTATTATTGTTGTTGTTGTTTTAAATGTCTATATCTATCTATCAGTAGTCTATATTTTTAGAAACCGGGGAATGAAATGAATGAATGAACTGATTGGAAATGAAACGAATGACAAGATGACAAAATGAAATAAGTATTATGGGTTTTTTTGATTAGAGATATATATGAAACCCGAATGAATGCAAATGAAATATCTATATATGTCACAGTTCAAGTTCAATTTATGAATTTATAATGAGTAACTTGTTATTTAGTGATGTGTTTATTTTTGTGTTCTGTTTATTTTTTTTTTTTTTAATTTCGTTCAATCGAAATATTGCCACACAAAGTACACGACTATGTTTTTAAAAATAAAATTTTATTTAAATTAATAGATGGATTTATTGATTGATACATTGATCTATCTATTAAATGGAAAATGGAAACAACTTCGATGCAAAAGGGATAAACTGCGAAGAATAAGAAAACAGCTTCGATGCAAAAAATGGTATGTTATATATATATATACACACACAATAAAAAAATTTGGATGATAAAAAAACGACAAAAACTACATACAACCCATATCTATCCAACTTCTATCCAAAAGATCTTGATCGATACAAAAAATACTGAAAATGAGGGAATGAAAATTTTATAAATAAAGAAAGAAAGAATGAAAATATTAATAATCCCATTTAACTCTTTGTAGATATAAGTAAAGTGCTAAAGCTGATAATGAAACGCATAATAAAGCCGGCACACTAAATTTTTCGATCAATCCATGTTGTTGATGTTTATTATTATTATTATTATTCTCATCATCATCATCGTCGTCGTCATTAGAAGAATTTTTCAATTTTCGACTATTCAACTTCTTCTTTTTCTTCTTTTTAAGTGTTGTAATTGATCTTGATTTATTACTGCTATTATCGTTATTATTAATTTGATTGATGTCCTTCTTAGTTGAAGCATATATTGGATTTGGCTGTTGTTTGTAAATGGAAGAAGCAGAAGCTGATGAAAATGATGAAGATGAAGATAAATCTGATGTTGAATTATATTGTGGGAAATTTGTTGTTGTCGTTGTTGATTGTTGTGTTCGTACCTTTCCATTTAAACTACTATTGATATTGATATTCATGTCCTTACTATTATTATTGTTCTTAATATTATTGATATTGATCAAAAATTCTTGATCTTCCAGTGTTAGAGTACCCAATTTACAACCTTGTAACATTTCAACTGCATCAGAAGAATGTCCAACATCATCAAATGACAGTGTTGCATCTATACCAGCACAGTCAAATAAAACTTCAGCACCACCTGGATGATTATAGATCAATTGAGTCACATCATAAACATTATTATGGATGATCATCCAAAGATCTTCTGAACTTGTATGTTTGGAAACTTCTTTTAAAGTGAATTTTTTGATATTATCATCTATCTCTGCTTTATCATCATTGGGTATTGTTCGCTGTATAGTTGTTGTTGTAGAAGAAGTAGAAGACTTCTTAAAAGATGCAAATGGATTGGATAACATTATATATATATGTCTGATACATGAGTATTATTAAATTCACAACATATATATTTTTGGTAATGAATAACAATTATATATATATGTATATTATATATTATAGGTATTATATATGGATGATATGTGTGAACGTGATGAAGTTGAAATGATTCTTAATTTTATAAAATGAATGAATGATTGTGGTGTGGTGGTGTGGTGATGGCTGATAGTTGGATGATCGATCGATTTATTGATGGGAATGAATGGATGGGATTATGATTATTATCAGTACTTTTTTTTTTATGCTATAGAGTTCTTAACTTTGTAGATCCTATCCATTTGTGATGAGGGTGAAGTATATTATTGTGAGATTGTATATATATATTTATATATATATATATATATGTATGTATTATGTGACTCTGTTGTTGAGATGAGTGATTATGATTATGAAGTGTATAAATGTATAAATGTATAAATTACCAGCTAAACAATATACATAATAATATTATTTTATATATCAATTGTTCTTTATTCTTCTTCTTTATTTAAGCTGTTCAGTTCGTTTTAGTTCAGTTCAGTTCAGTTCAGCTCAGTTTAGTTTAGTTCAGTTCAGGTTAATTTTCATAAATTTAAATTTCTTCGGTTTGATTTTTAATTGCCGTCCATCCGGTGGTGTAGTGATGTATAAAGATGAGTAGTGTATATTGTACACACAAATGCCATAAGCAGGGACGAAGACCGGGTAACACTTTTTTTGCTGTTTTTGTTTGTTATCATTTTGTATTTCTTATCTAAAATGTGTGTGACTCACTCACTCAATCACCCACTCACCCGCCAACAAACGAAAAAAAAAAAAAAATGAAAAATTTTTCACTCTTACTCCTTCCCCTTTAGGCTACTTTCCCGATCACCCAACAACAAGCAGAAAAAAAGATATAAAGGTCGACTTTTGCCCCCCTCTCTCCCACCTTAGTTGAATGAAACAAACAAACAAACAAACAAACAAACAAACAATACAAATTATTTATCATTATACTGCCATTAAATCTATTATAGTCATAACTACCACCATATAACTATAATCTCTTCTCATATATATTATTATTCATTCTTGAAACTGATTATATTAAAAATGTGTTGCTAAATTAACCCCAAGAGTTTAATTTTCCCCCCGTTTTAAAGTATTAAAAAAAAAATGTTTGTTTTTTTACAACTTGAAAATTGAAGAAATTAATTGAATTGAAACTTGAACTATTATTATCCAAATAAAAAGTTTTAACCTATTCAAATAAAAATCATCAAAATTACTACATACAACCATGTTGCTGTTACCGTGATTTACTTATTTATTATTGAAAAGAATTTGCAAAAATGCTTTACCACATACTCCATTTTATTCACCTAAAATGATGTCGTTTACCACTACCATACTTTCATAATTATTACAATCGTATTATTATTATTATCATTACTAGAGAAAGAAGAAAAAAGAATTACTATTATAGAAAAAAAAATCAAAAAGAAAATGTCTGCAATTAGAAGTTCATTATATTTCGAACCAAGTTTATTTGGTCAAGAACCAAAACATCAAGAACCAAGTGCGTTAGTACTTGGTGAATCTGTCTTTGACAAATTTACAAATCATCCAATTAAGCAGGAGTATTTGTTTGCGGCTGATGAATCTACATTATTTGATGAACATCAATCTGATAATGTTGATTTCAATGCTGGTACTACTTCCTCTACTGTTGATTTGGGAACTATTTCACCTTTGGATATTCATTCTTCATTGATTGAATCAGTTTTCAATATTACAGAATTGGATGATTCTCCAATGTTTGATCAAGGACTGGATCTTGGTCTTAAACAAGAGGAGGATGAATGGGTATCTTTATTCAATGAATCTGAATTACAACTGCAAGTTGATGAATCTGATGCTGGTTTGAATAAGAAGCGTTGTTTTGAAGAAGTTGAACAAGAAACACAACCACAACAACAGACTATAACTCCATTAGATACACCAAATTTGGATCAAGATAAACTTGAACCAAAGAAACGTTGTAAATCAATTGATGAGTTGGGTGTTGTATCATATTCAAGAAAACAACGTTCAATTCAATTGAGTCCAGTTGTTGTTGAAGATGAAAGTGATCCAATTGCTGCCAAACGTGCTAGAAATACAGAAGCTGCAAGAAGATCAAGAGCTAGAAAAATGGAGAGAATGTCTCAATTAGAGGATAAAGTTGAAATGTTGTTGAATAGAAATTCTGATTTAGAGCAAGAAGTTGAAAGACTTCGTGCTATGTTGGGTCAACAACTGAAATAAAAAGAATTTTTTATAAATTTTTTTTTCAATCATATTCATTCTTTTCTTTTTCTCTTTTATGTCTTATTGTTTTGTTTTATATATATATATATATATATATGTTTTTTGTCTTTTTTTTAAACAATTGTATTTTATCATCCATGATTTACGACTTTTGTAAGGAATATAAGCAATTAATTAGGTTATATTTGATTGATTATGAAAGAAAAAAAAATCTGTTCAACTTTCTCGTTATCTCTTATATGAATATGAAAGAATTTCATTGAATACAAAAGGATGTAATGATAATCAATTTTTTTCATTTACAAGTTTAATTTAATCAAATTGATAAATCATAAATAAGTAGAATTATATAGATATTGAATGATTAAAGATATCAAAATACATTATTTTTTCATCTTTCAAACAAAAATGTCGTATACATGAGAATACACATACATATATATATATATATATATATATATAAAAAATCGATTAAAAGTTAGCAACAGGAATCACCTAAATATTCGAAAATTAGGTTGGGAAACAATAGAAATTTCAGATAGAAAATAGAGTAGAAAATAGTGTTATTGGACATATCAATTGTAATGGCTTAGATATGAAATGTTTTAACAAAAAGAAGTATATAATTATTTAAGAGAGTAATTAGATCCTTGGAAAATGCCGATAGATTGTTCATTCCAGTTGTTAGATCTTGGAGATTAAACGAAAGACATTATTTTCTTCATTTTCATTCCAAAAATTGATGTATATTGATACACAAACAAAGCCTTATAATATATACAAAGCAGTATAAAATTCAAATATAAAAAGAATATAGATTTGTATTTTACAATTTAGAATTTTTAAATTGATCTTCGGTAACACCAACCCCCATTGCAGCTGTTGAACTAACACCACCGGTAACCATTTTTAAACAATCATCAATATATTCTGCACCAGACCATTTTTGATGTTTAACAACTTCAACTCCATTATCAATCTCTGGTTGTTGAATCGTGGCACCATACAGTTTCATTCCTAATTCACTATAATTTTTACTAAATTGATCAATTGCTAATGCAGTGGTATGTAAACCAGCCAATGTTATAAATTGCCAAACATAACCTAATTTCAGTAAATTTTTAATATAAGTCTCTTGATCTTGTGATGACATTGCTAAATTCCAATTAAAACTTGGTGATAAATTATAAGCTAACCATTGATTTGGATAAATTGATTTAACACCTTTTGCAAATTCCTTCAGTTGTTCATAATCTGGTAATTTTGACTCCATCCAAATCATATCTGCATATGGTGCATATTGAACACCACGATTAACAGCACATTGTGTTCCACCACGATATCTATAATAACCTTCTCGAACTCTTGGAGCATCCCAATCGAAATAAATCTTGTTAAATTCATCAACTCCCAAGATTTCCTTAGCAATTGCACGAGCTTCTTTATTTGATGTACCACTCAATGGATGAACTTTTGATTGAAATTGATCAATAGTTCCAATTTTATCCCTAATATTATCACTTTCATTAATGACATCGATAACCAGTTCATGAAATAATTTCAATCCAGCTTTGGAAATCCAATTATTTTCAATTTGCAGTAAATCATCTCCATAAATTCCCTTTTGTTCCAGTTCATTCATAACTTCAACTAATGGATCAATATTTGGATTTGTACAACCAACGATGAAATAATGATCCCGATGATCAATTGTCGAAGTAATCAATGTAGCCAGTTCACTATCTGTTCTAGCCACAGCAATCAAATCTGATCCCAAGATATCTGCACTTAATCTAATGGCAATTAATCTATTGATATGTTCTTGAATTGGTACTAAAACTTTTCCCAGCATATGACCACATTTCTTAGTACCTGGTGCTTGATCTTCGATATGGATTCCAGCTGCACCACGTTCGATAAACATCTTGGTCAACTTGATAATTGCAGTGATTCCTCCATGTCCAGTATCGGCATCGGCAATAATAGGTCTAAGAAAATCGATATAGTTAGTTTCAGATCTTTGATTCAAAGGTTTGGATAATCTCTCTTCACGTTGTTTTTTATCATGGAAAATTTGTGCACTAAATAAATGATCCACTTTACGTGGTACCGTATCCATTGGATAATCAGCCAAATCTGGACCTGGTTCATTTGATGAAGATGCAGTTGATGAACATTGCCAACCGGAAACATAAATTGTATCGAGATATTTCAGCATTTGAGTGATATGAATTGGATCCAAAGCACCAAATGTAAATGAAGCAGTCTTATTTAGATCATGTTCTTGTAATAATTTATACAATTTTTTAGATAATTGATTACCTAAAAAAGTTGGTTGTATTGTACCTCTCTTATTAGCAACATCTTTAGCTTTATAAATTCTAGTTGTCTTTGCCCATCTTTCATCTTTCCACCATTGTTCAATCTCCTTTGTTTGTTCTTGATAATAAGCTTCTTCTTCTTCGATATTAATCTTTGTATATGCTGGCATCTTTCTTTCTTGTCTGTGATTTTATGATAATGATAGATAAGTTACAAAGTGTAAAAAGAGGGAGGATTGGTTTATTTTTATATAAAGAATTTATCTATGTAATAAAAAGATATATATATATATAAAAATAGACGAATGGGTAAATGGCAATTTCGTACAAACGGAACCATCATCATCATCTTTATATATCTATATATATATGAATGATATAACTAACCTTTATAATCATATTATCATTATCATGATGAAAGATTATTATTATTTCAATGGTATTATGTAAATCACCGCAGATCCGGTTTCTTGTGAGGTCGTGTAAATTAGATACAATATCGGGTCCATGGGAATTAATTGTCATTAATTAATACTAAGCTCCGGGGCTCTCTCTCTCTCTCTCTCTCTTCCCGGGCCTGGGGGAGGGCACACATACATACACACGCCACTTCAAAAATGACTCAGAGTCATCCAATCTGTGCACGACCCTTTTCCATTCTGTCTCTCGGTTATCGGTGGTGTTTTGTCAAGCAAGAAAAGAAAGAAAGAGTCGTGCACAACAAGAGAACAAAGAGTCATTTCTAATGACAGAAAAATACGCCATACCCATTTATATAGTATATACTTGTATATAGTATATAGTATACATACTATATATATATCTGTATCTATATATATATAAGATTAAAAAAGATCTAATCATATCTCTTATCTCTCATATCTCTCATAAGATGTAATAATAATAATAAGATATAATAATGCCTTAATAACAAATGGCTTAAATTAAATTTTTTCTTTTTTTCTTTCTTGTTGCCGTAAATTTTTAAATTTTCATATTTTTTTTTTTTTTTAACTTTAAAAAGTGTAACAGAACATAAAGTGATTGAATCATCATCATCTTCTTTTTGTTTAGTCATATATATATATTTTTTATATATATATCATTCCAATCCCCCACATATAGAGATATGACAACATATACACTGATTCAACAACGATTTACCCTGCCAACAACACATGCATCATCTAATAATACAACAACAACAAATAAATCAACTGGAATCACTCATCAAATTAGAATAAAATTAAATTTTAATGATGAAAAAATTTGGAAACTGTTTTCATCAAGAAGATTAGAATTAATCGATTCAATGCATCTAAGTGAAAAGAAGGCAAGTGAACAAGATTTAGAAATACTCAATTGTAGTAAGATATTGATGAATGAATTCAACTATAAAGATGAAATTTATACACTGGATTTTATCAAATTAGTTCAAGTTGCCATTCAAAGTGTTCGACGTAATCGTAAGAGATCAATCAAATCAAAAGATCATAACAAATCAACTACAAAATTCCGTCGTTCGAAATTGAACAAGTTTGTTAAAGTTAAACAGATGTCAACACCAAAATCAGATGATTATGATGATGATGATGATGATGATGATGAAGAAGAAGAAGATCTGTACAGTTCTAGTAATGATGATGATTCAAGTTTTAAGATGACTGATATCATAAACACAGATGATAACAACAACAACATTTCTTCAATTGTACAACCTTATAACATCCAACAACAACAACAACAAAAAAACATTTACAATTCATCATCAACTAATACATTTTCATCTCCAGAGATGTATTCATCACGATTAGTACCACTCAATTCTTTATTACAACCGGTGCTACCCAAATCCTCATCTTTATCATCTAGCTCATCACATCATCATCAATTGAGAAATACATATGTTAATAGTACAAAACTTCCATCATTTGCATCACTTTTACTGGAAGATTCCGATTTTGGTATGATGATTAATTCTCAATCACAAAAGGATCAAATGATACTGGATCAAATTTTTTCAGAAAGAGAATTAGAACTGTTGAATAAATTGTTGGCATTGATCAAGAAGAGTAAGACTTGTAATGATTTATCATTGGATTTGATGAGAAATACTCATAATAATAAAGTGACATCTTCTTCTTCTTCTTCTTCTTCTTCATCAAACTATGAAAATTTAGAAGTTTTAGGATCAACGATTATATTATCAACCATATCTTATATATTTGAGAAATTTTTCATCAATTTAAATCCATCTTCGATCAGTTATTTAAGATTAAAATTGAACAATGATTCAACATTGACTAAAATATTGCGTAATTTGGACATGTCATTAAGTGATTATTATAACAATGATTTCATATCTGCACAAACTTTTAAAAAATTGATTGGTTGTTGTATCAAAGATTTTGGATTCGATACAATTATTGCTCCTTTAACCGATATCATTCATGAAATAATCTTGAAAGATTATCCCTTGATCTCCAAGAACTCATTATCACAACAGACAATGTTGAACACCACTACTCGATTGACTATGCCATCACCAACGGCCTCAATTATTACCACTGCTTCAACTTTTACCCTCAATCATCATAATCAAAATCATGATCACACCCACCATCAACAACAACAACAACATAATAATAACAATACCCATGATATAATCTCAGTAGAACTTCGATTCCAATCAAATGTTTTACATTTGAAATTTAACAACCGTACTTCATCTATGCCAACTTTTTTAGAAATTTTAGAAAATTGTAAAGATGCATTTGATACACGTTGTCAATATGTTTATTTACGTAATTTAAGAACATCAATCTTGATTCAAAACGATGAAGATGTTAGAAAATTATTTCAAGAACTGTTTGAAACTGATGGTTTAGTCATTGTTGGTGTCTTTGGTTCATCACCATCTCCTCCAACTTCATCATCATCACCGGTGGCATTGGATTTACGTCCAATACCAAAACAACAACAACAACAACAACAACAACAAACCACTGTTGCTGCAAATGCCACAACAACAGCACCACTACCACCACTAATACCACTAATGCCTTCCACAACAACAACAACAACAACAAAGAAGAGAGACTCATTGTTGGATACTTTGAGTAATGCCGCTGAGATGGTGGAATTTAGATCTAATAATAATCATACTGATAACAAAAACAATACTCATATCAATAACGATAATTCTTTTTCTTCTTCTCCTCCTATTGCAAGAGATTCAATGATGATGACAATTCCAATGAAGAAAGATGAAAAGATTGTCTTTCAACCATTGTTGTAATGAGAACATAACATCGATATATATATATTATCTACATACATATAAAAATATTGTATATTAATAGTTTTTTAATGAATTGATTTTTTTCCTTTGGTGTTCTTCATTTGCTTCTTTTGGGTTCATATTCATTATCAGTAGATCTATATGACCTTTCTAAACCCCTTACTTTTATTATATATATATAATTGACAAATAGGGTCGTGCACAAGGTAATGAATGTGTCCTGCCGTTTATGGTAATAAAGGCGTGTACCAAAAAAATCAGAAAAAAAAAAACTTCAACAC
Organism: Nakazawaea wyomingensis; assembly: GCA_030567715.1. Classification (NCBI taxonomy): domain Eukaryota; kingdom Fungi; phylum Ascomycota; class Pichiomycetes; order Alaninales; family Pachysolenaceae; genus Nakazawaea; species Nakazawaea wyomingensis. Next base: position 950 of record JAJLSQ010000123.1, on the reverse strand, counting down.
ATTTTATTTATATCAATCAATTAATACATAGATAGAAAAAAAAAAAAAAAAAACAACAGATATATAATACAAAATAGTCTTTGATAATCAATCAATTTTTTATCTTTACACCATATAAACAATGTCTTCATACTCATCACAGACGGTAGCCCAATTAAAAGAATTGTTGAAATCTAAAGGATTGTCTATCGCCGGTGTGAAATCCGACCTCATTGCCCGTCTTGAAGAGCTGGATAACACCACCACCACCATCACCACCACATCATCATCATCAGAACAAGTACCTGTTGATGAAGAGGAAAAAATACTGGAACCTATAACAGAAATGCCAACAACAGTGGCTGCAGTTCCAGAAACTCCTAACGTAACTGATATTGCAATCGATGCACCAGCAATTGAGGAACCATCAACAACAACAACAACAACAACAAAAGAGGAGAACATTACAATAAAGCTGGATGAAAAAGAGGCAAAGAAGGAATTGAGCCCAGAAGAGAAGAAACTGGCTGCAGTGGAATTATTGATGTCCAAGATCAAAAGACTGCAAAAATTTGGTGATGAACTGAGTGTTAAACTGTATGAATCAGAATTGAAAAGAATTGAAAAATTTGGATTAAATTTATCAAGTGATACAGCATTTGAATTAGGATTTGGTATTCGTGATAAAAATTTCTTAAATCAAAAAAGACATCATCATGGTGGTCGTAATCATGGTGGGAATAAACCTTTTAGAGGTAATAAAAATAGAAGAAATTGATTGTTAAAAAAATAAAAATAAAAAAATAAAAGGAATTTGTAATGTATTGCTAACATTTTGTTTCATTTTTCCAATTTATTATTATTATTATTATTATGATGTTTATTCTTTAGGATCATTTAGTTTCTTTCAGACATCTAATCAATTAATCAATCAATTCATTATTGATAGGAAATTTTTTTTTTAAAGCATA
>JAJLSQ010000122.1:0-15798 GCA_030567715.1 Nakazawaea wyomingensis | reverse complement strand
AAAAAAAAAAAAAAAAAAAAAGGTAATCGGATTTTGATCCAAAAAAAAATAAAAAATTAAATCATTTGACACATTAATTTTATTTGAATTGATTTGATCTATTTAATCAAAAGATGTCTGTAGTACCCTACAGTACAGTTAGCGAGAACCAGGTCATCCTGTCTTTGCCGACAACCAACTCTTTGATCTTGTATAACCGTTTGAACAATTCCCTTGAAGTGATTAAAAACATTGGAGATGGACATGATCATCATCATGATCATCGCCAAAGGTTATTTCCGTTGTTATCGGACCCCCTCGATAACACCACGAGGGAAAACATCAAATGTCCAAATTGTGGATTCCATATTCGAATAGATCGAAACTTAAGTGATGAAAGTTCTGGGAATAATGGTGATAGTAATCATAACAGCGGCAGTGGATCTAATAATCATAATCATAATAATAATAGCCACGCTTTCATAGATAACGATTATTTCAAATTGTTACAATCGAATTTTCTGACACAATCAAATTCTAATGGAGTTCCAATTTTAAATCATCAGAGATTTATATCAAACGAAGATGGTCATCAATATATAAGATTATCAGAATCATTATTCACACAGGGTTATTTTGAAAAATTCTTTAAAATTTTGAAAAAAATAGGAACAGGCTCAAATGGTTCAGTTTATAAAGTTGAACATTCTTTGAATGATTTGACCATTGGTGTATTTGCATTGAAGAAAATTGCTATTGGAGAAGATTTGAATAACTTGGCTAATGTCCTCAAGGAAGTTCAATTTCTCTATAATTTGACAAATGGTGACTTGTACGGCAACAACATAGTTGAGCACGATAGCTATGATAACGACAATGATAACGAAAAAGAAGAAGAAGAAGAAGAGGGAGACGAAGATGATAATGATCAACCGCTGAATGATCTCTTGATGGCTGTTGATGGTGCGAGACATTTGATTAAGTATAACCATGTTTGGTTGGAGATTGATAATGCATCCACTTTTGGTCCCAAGATCCCCTGTGTCTTTATCTTGTTCGAATATTGTGATGGTGGAGATTTGGAACATTTTGTCAATGATAAATTCAACATGGATGGAACCAATTTGACAAAATTGGATCTCTTACGAAGGAAAAGAAGTGGTAGTAGTGGTGTTAGTCAACGGAAATTTTTGAACAATTTTGAAATATTTAAGATTTTTAAAGATATCTGTTTTGGGGTATATCAATTACATAAATCTCATATCATACATCGTGACTTGAAACCTTCAAATTGCTTGTTAAAACAAAAGCCGAAGGATTCTTTCATCTTGAGTTCAGTTCATGATTTGGAAAAATTCCCCGATGTGGTGGTGAGCGATTTTGGTGAGAGTTGCATGGAGGGTACAAAACGTGATTCATCTGGGTATACCGGTACACTAGAATTCACCTCACCAGAGTTATTGTTTCCAAAATCGGATCATAGCTCGTTGAATAATTTCAACAAGAAAACAGATGTATATTCCATGGGATTAATACTCTATTTTTTATGTTTCAATACATTACCCTATAAGACCCATGACCAAAATTCAATCAGAAATGAAATCAAGAGTTACCACAATGACAAGGATCTGCTGAATTTTCTATATGGTGGTGGTTCATCATCATCGATTTATACACTGGGATTACGTCCCATCTGTGAGCAAGTGGATAATGATAACTTTGAAGATGGATTACTCTTTGATTTTGTACGATTGATAGAGATGATGTGTGATGCCAACCCGGATAAAAGACCAGGTGTGGATAAGATTATCATGTTCTTGGTTAAGGATCTCTGGATGAAGTTGGAACAATTCAGCAACCTTGACATCAGTGGCAATGATCATCACCTTAACCCATTTTCATCTGATATTGACAACTCAGATGGTAATAGAAGGAGAAGAGGATCATCCGTCGATACGATCACTTTGACTAGTGATGAAGATGAACAAAAAACAAGAATTGCTAGAAAATCATTCATGATGACTACTCCCATTCCTAATATTAATTTTACAAGAAATTGGATCTCAATATGTGGTTTCATAATCGTGGTTGCAATCATTATATTATTGATTTCGGTGTATGATGGGTTTGAGTGGAAGTATCTCGGATGGTTTATGTTAGGAGCACTGGCCACCTTGTTTATCTAAGTAGTAATAAGAAATGCTAGTGGATGGGGATGAAAATGACAAAATTGGAAAAAAAAACAGATGAGGTTATCAGTTGATTTTGAATATGATTAGAGAGAGACAGACAATTGAATGGCGTTTTATATCAATATTGGCGAATGCCATATATGTTTATATCTGTTATCGTTCAATCAATGTATAGAAGAGGACAAAAAGATGATGTTGACGGAGTACTATCGTCTGTAATGTTTATGAAACAAAAATAAAAAACTCCTAAGGGCATAAAATAAAATTCATAATGTTATATAAACAACAATATACATATAGATAGCTATTTCCCATGTAGTCTCTATCCCTGCAGTATGTTGCTCCCCTCTAGATTGTAAATGATCTTCGAAGAATCAATTATATGGCTGTGCTTTTTTTTTTTTTTAGTTGGTTTTAACTTTCCTTAATCAAAACAGACCATCAATCAACATTCCCTTTTGATGATTTCTATAATATTGATCCATAAACGCATTAAAAGATTCAATATCACGATCTTGAGAAGTATCGACGTATGATTCGATATTGGGGAACAAGAAATCCTCGAAATTTCTCTGCACATTGAATTTCTCATTGGCTTCAAAATCAGAATCTGGAGTGTTACTAGACTGTTCATCGTGCATCTTTATTGCCGAATGCATGGAGCTCAACACTTCACAAAACCGTTCACTCGCAGCATCAACAGAAGAAAAGTCACGTAGTAATTTTATTGCAGTGATGAGGAAACTCTCATTGTCCTCTTTCAAAAATTCCATTTCATCATTATTGATCTTTCTGTCCATCAAGTTTTGAGCAACTTGGGTATAATAAACCACTCCTATGGTGAGACCAGAACTGAATACCAAACTAACAAAAGTAGATGGCTTATCTGGTCGTAAACTTCTTTCCCAAAAGAAATCCGAAAGGAAAATGGTGAATTTAGCAGCATTGTAACAAGTATTGGCGAAATTCATTGTAAAAGAATTTCTAGATACAGTCCCGAATCCATCATGATTTCCATATTTAATTTGATGTAATCTTCTCATCATGACAAACTCAAAACATGGTCGAGAAAGTAATTCAACACCATATAACTGGATGAGATAAAGAAAATATAGAGGGTGGTAGGCATATTTGGTCTTGAACTCCTTGGCATGATCATATATCCTATCAATCAGTAAAAATGCCTCAAGCCTTAACTCATAGGGCAATTCGAATGCCCATTGATGATATGATGTAGACTGATGCTTCAATTGAGCAAATGTGATTTTAGAAGTTGTGAAGTAAACACTCTGTAACATTTGACCATTCAAAACACATAATTTAACCATTTGATGTTCACATTCATCTCCAAAATCTCTGTTCAAAATTAATGGTTCACTAAGACTGGCAATATTATAATCGCAGATTGTGATTGGTTGTCCAATCATGGGACTCAAGATCAGATCTGCAATGAAAAGACTTCTCCACAATTTTTTCCTATGCATTACATATATTCTATCTTTATATGAGTTATTGATATAATTTTGATTCAACCCCAACAACTCCGCATGCCTTATGGCTATTCCAAGATTGACCCACAGTATATAAGGTCTGTTGGAAAACAAGTAAAAATACATCCTAGTGTATTGAATCTCAATCATTCGTAAGCTAGGTTCACCATCTAAGAATTGTAAAAGATAAGCCAGATTTCTGGCAAAAAAAATCGGATCGGTAATCTTGGAGTAATGGACCGACTCTGGTGATTCTTTTTGTAATGCCTTGGCAAATATAGACCCAACTGATAGTACATAATGCAATAGACATAGATTCAATTTGCTAGCTCGAGTAGGATTTGAATAAACTTCATCCACAACATTTACCTTTAAACTATCAGAGGTGAAGATATACATCATCTGATTGATATTTTGATGGAATACGCTCAATAAGAAATCGGCATAATCTCTATCTGGCAAGCTTTTCAATGGGTCTGTAACAGCCTCAGATTTTATATGGTTTTGCGTCTTGATTGGTCGAAGATCTTTCATGAATGAGGAATTACTCAAATCTATCACTTTTGAATTGCTCATAATTTTTTTACATGAGAGTAATACTGATATAGAATTAGTATGCCCCACATAAGTTACCTTTTGATCAAATTCTCGCCGCATTTTAATATCTGTAGAGTCAACCTGATCATTACTCGAAGAAGAAACAGTTGTTGGGTCCGTTGCTGTTATTTGCAGCAGCAGCAGCAGCAGCGTTTCTTCAGCAGTATTACTAGTACTGGTTTCAGATTTCTTCTTATCTTCCTCATTACTCAAGGGTAAGTTCAACAAATGACGCAAACTTGCAGGGATCTTATTGATATCCATTTTCAACTCCATGGGCGGACTTAGGATTTGCAGATCATTTGATTGTGACAGTGAGGTTGGATTATGTGAAACAACAACAGATGAATCTGGTCTTAAATCGATAAATCCATAACCGTATCGTGTCCTTCTTTTGTCTTCTATAATATAAGAACATGTTATACCTCTATTGACACACGAAGGACAGGGCTGGGTTCCATCACACTTGACACTGAAGAGTTAGTAAAAAAACACTTGTTTGAATCATCAAGTGAGCATCATCATCATCATAGATTTGAGAAAGTATAGATAAACAGATAGATAGCTGGAATAATAACAACCAAAACACTCACTTTTTTCTTCCTTGCCTTACATGAGTCACAAGCCTGACTCACTTTTGATTTTCTAATGGCAGTCATTTGGTATTTCTGCCGTCCTTGTGGTGCTTGCAATAGAGGTAATCATGTGGGGATTGCTCGCTTTTATGGTTTTTTAAAGAAGTACTCCTGTTGTTGATTGGTGTATATATACACTACTTTTGTTAACTTTCCGCCATTTTTTTTTCTTTTTTTTCTTTTTTTTCTTTTGATCCCCTGTTTTCTTTCATATTTTGATGAAGGGACTGGAGTAGATGAATAGACGGATAAACAAATAAATAGATAAAAATAGGTATAGTTTGAGGGAATATAAATCAAATGATTGCTGATTTTATAATAGAAAGATGAGATGATAAATATCCAATATATCCCTCTCAGTCCTTGAGTTACCCATCTATTGCGTCGATCTATTTGATCGGGCGGATACTGCATCACATATCCGCCGGCATTTGTTAGTCAATGCCAAAGATGGAGGAGGCACCAAACACTATTCATGCACTTCAAAAACTCCGGCAAAAAATTGCGGAACAATTATATAGAAAGAAAGAGCCAGAACCAGAGCCAGAATCAGAACCAGAAACCAGTAGTGATACACCAGGATACAAAGAAGATTGTTTGTTACTTATCTATTAATCGGCGAAATCGGTATTCCAATTGATGATGTCATATTGATCCTCCACCCATAAACCCCATAACAAGGCTGGCTACACTAAACACCGCTACTGATATGAAACGGTTTTGGAAAAAGATCAACAGCTACTATAAAATCAATCTCAAACGCTCTACCAGAACCACTTGTTGGTCTATTGATCCGATCCACGCAATTACCAGTTAAAACCCCACCTACTCACTTTATCAATCGATGATTCAGATAAAATTAAGAAAATGAGTGGAAAAACACAAAAAATAATCTCTTGCATCGGACGCGCTGAAAAAAAAAAAAAAAAAAAAATTATCTTCCATCAACTTTTTCCACATCAACATCAGTAAGAAAATATCATACATAATGGCTAAGAAGATAACAAAGGAGAACTCGTTGGCTAAGAGATTGCAGATCTCTTCCCAAAATCAGAAGGATAATAATAATAATAACAGCAAATCCACCAAACATAACGCATTACTGAACAATCCATTGTTTGCAGCTCTCAACTCAAAACAGCTAAAAAATAGATCCCGTAGTAATGGTAAAATAACAAAGAGTTTAAAGAAGAATGTCACCAAACCCACAGTTCCAAAAAACCTGTTGGCCCAAGCATTGACAGGTAACCGTACTATGAGTACGGAACCTGTTCTTGGAAAGAAATCACCACAGAAGAAAGTGGTGGCGAATGGTCGTAGTAACACTGTCACCAATACAGATGATAGTAATAATGACAATAATATTAATGATGAAGATGATTTCCATTTTATTGCCAAATCAAAGAAAATTGATACATTCAATGGCCCAGATGAAATAAGTTTCAAAAATGCCTCCTGGCCTAAATTATTGAGAATCAACAATTTGCAAGTGGGTACCACAGAGGCAGATATTGAACTGGTGATATCCAAATTTGCAACGGTGAAGAAGATTTTGATCAGAGAGATGTCTAATCAAACTGTAATGGCGGAAATTTTTTTCCAAGATGAAAATCGAGGCCCACAGGTGATGAAGATGTTGGATCATAAGAAACTGGATGGGAATATCTTGACTTGTGAAATTGATCAATCTAGTAAAATATTGAGGACGAAAAAATATTTGAAATTCATTCAAGATTTGAAAGTAAACAACTAATAAAATAAAATATCGACTTTTTTAATAATAGCGCTGCAAATTGAATGGATAGATAAATGATAGTTAATTTATTGTACATGTCAACCACTTAAAATAAAGAATGACGTAGATGATGAGACAAGTGGTGAACAGTGATCCCAAATTGATCCAAATAGTTGGATTCTGGATTTATGGTCTTTTACCATTTTTCCAATATTTCACCAACGCTAAGGATTGATTTATCATATTGTCATCTTTCCAAGAAAGATTTGAATGGTTATCTATTTCCAATCAACAACTCGGCGAAATTTTTCATACTGGGGTCAGATGAGAAATGCTGCTTGTTCAATGAACAGCAATCAGTTGATACCCTCTATAGATATATCAATAACTCACTATAACTTGTTTTAAGCCCCATAAATATCTCTTTGGTAAAAAGTTGTCTTATCTATCTTATATTTCTTCCAAATAAATAAATCAAGAACAAGTGGGTTATCTCTACACGGGAATACATAAATTGATGTACTCCAAGTATGTCAAAAGATAGCAAATAAAAATGCATAAACTCATTAAAAAATGTTCGGCAGTAATAACATTAACTAACATATCATTATTTAAATTGATTGTCTGATTTAAAAATAACCATTCATAACAACTAAGTTTCCGTCAAAAATAAGCAAAAAAAAAAAAAAAAAAGATTGCATTTATGAGAATTTGGAGTACATAGATGGATCATAACTTGATGGATGGTCATATATAGATGACGAGTTCTGTCTTGATTGGTTGTAATGTTGTTGTTGTTGTGGTTGTTGTGGTGGTAGCAGTGGAGGTTGTTGTTGTTGTTGTTGTTGTTGTTGTTGCTGATTTTGCTGATATGGTGGAGGGTGAGAGTTATATTGAAATGAGGATTGTGGCAGTGATGGTGGTAGTAATTGATAGTTACTATATGTGGAATTGACAGAATTCGCCCTTATTGGGTAATCCGGTAGTATAGGTTGTTGTTGTTGTTGTTGTTGTTGGTAATTCAAGTTCATAGTTGACAACTTTGCAGTATTCAAAATTTGATTTGTTTCAAATTCCAAATTATTTATAAAATTCAACAAATCTTTATAAAATTTCATAGCTTGATTATAACCATTCTTAAATTTTTCAAATTGTTCAGATGCCTTGACCAATTTGGAATAATTTGTCTCATAACTGGATTTATCCTTTGATAAATTTGTATAATTCTTATTAGTTAACAATCCTTTGAAATTTCTTTTCAAACTTGTAATCAATTCGGATTGTCTTGAAATCAAAAGGTCAATTCTGTCCTGATAAGGTTTGAATTTTCCTAACTCATTGCTGAAAATATCATCATAATTAGCTGCATTTTTGTTCAAGATCAAAATCTTGGAAATATCATCGTTATGGACGGCATCTCTCAAAGATTTATAAGTTTTGTTTTTTTCAAATTTCAAATTATTCAAATCAGACAACAATTTTTCTACAACGTGAATATTTTTTTTCAAATCATCATCATCAAAATCGATATCCAATAAGCTTTTATCATTTTGTAAATATGAAGAAGTGTGACCTGATCTCAAGATTGACAATTCTTTCTCATACGGTTTGATCATATTATTAATCTTGATGTCAGTTTCGTTGGCAGATATCAAGGATTGTCTGGTCTTTGAGATGTTTTCCCTAGCATCCATCAATTTATCATTATATTGAAAATTGTTCATATCTATAAGTTTGTTCAACCCGTTCAACTTTTCATTACAATTTTTTTTCAAGTCATTCAAATTGGCAATCAATTCCTCTGAATTATAATTCATCTGTGTAATTTCCTTTAATTTTGAGTGATCATCGTCATCATCATCACTTGCGGAATTCACCAAACTTTTGATCTCGTTCAATTTCAAAGGCAAGTTCAAATACTCTAATATTGAACTTAACTCCTCATTAGAAACCACAATTTTCTCATCTTCACCTCTCAACAATGACGCCAGCATTTCAGTGTATTTTGAACTCTGTTCTTGGACAGAGTATGGGATGATTTTTTCAAAAATATCCTTACCAACAATCTTATCAATTCCTTGTTCGTTAATGGAGATTGACTTGACCCCATCCAAACCTTTCAAAGTCAAGGTATTGAAAAGTGGAATTGAATCATGATATATGAAATCGTTATCCTTCTCCAAAATGGGTAACTCTTGTTTGATTAGATCAGTTATTTTTTTACTGTTGGTTTCCAATGAAGTGTATTTGACGTAAATATAACTTGCTTTACAATCTTCAATTTCTAATTGTGCCTGTCTTAAAAATGATATCGCTTCCCCAACTTTGGAAACATCCACTAAAGATCTTGCTTGATGATAGTACAGAATGGAGTTGTATAATTTGGATTTCAGCTTGCAATAATTTGTCCATTTGGGGTTAACTTTTTCTAACATTTCATTGGCAGAAAAATAAATGTTGGAAGCTGATTTTGCCAATTTTGACACCAATGAAGACTTAATCTCAGAATCACCGTTCAAGATTTTTAATAAAAATGCCTCTTGAGCCTGGGCTAACATCAATTGTTCAAAACTTTTTATAGTATCCTGTTGTAAATCGGTAGAAGGTGCATTCAAAAAATTCTCAGATATAAATTTGTAAACTCCAGCAGCGTATTGTAAAGATTGACATGATAATTTATAATCTTGATCTTCTAAAGATTCAGAACCTATTTCACTTAAAGTTCCAGCTAAATTGAACAAGATACACAGTTTTTCAAAGGCAATTGAATTTTGAGTAACACTCTTGGAATCTTTAAAAGCGTCATACCATGTAAATTCAACATGGACACCATCATGATCATTGACAGGGATTCTCAAGTCGAACAACTCTAGCTGGCCATAATAACGATACAATATATCTCTACCTGTTAAGTCTCTATTACAACTCTTGGCGTCTAGTCTTAACTTATTGAATTGGTTAATCTCTTCACTAAAGTCTTCGTATGATCCATAGTTGTGGGAGAAGAAAGACTTGAGCGGATGAACCCAATCCAACATATCAGTCTTCTTGGACGGGATCGTCACAAATTGAGAATTCATTGAGTTGAAAAAAATAACCAAATTGATGATGAGTGGTTTTCCTTGATCTCTAAGTACCGATTTGTGGTGGTTGTTGTTGTTATCTTCTTCCATATGACATTTTTTTTGCCTGTGTGTCGTTTTTTTTTTTTTTTTTTTTTTTTTTTTTTTTTTTTTTTTTTTTTTTTTTTTTTTTTTTTTTTTTGTATGTGTTTTTGGTGCTAAAAACTTACTTAGTAAAAAAGAGAGAAAGGAGGAACAGTCAAATTTTGAGGGCGGTGTGTCTCTCTCTTATCTGAGCTTATTGACAGACTACTTACTTACTATGGATCTCTATATATCGAGAGATATCGATAGATGCTACACCACATGCAATACACTACCACTTGCCCTCTAAATATAAATATTCATATATATATATATATATTAGATCATCCACTTCTAATACATTATATGAGGTGACATGATTTTAATGTATGTGCTCACTGGTATATATTGGACATAGATAGATAAGATTTCGATATAGATAGGAGTTAATGAAAAAAACATCATATTCCATAAAAGACGAAATTAGTATTTCACCACACGACTTTTTGGTCTATTTTTCACATTTTTTAAAAATTTTCCATGACTCTTTCCAACCATCATCATTCACCCATCATTAATCATCTAGTTTTTCATTTATTTTTATCTTTCTCCAAATTTCACTCTTGGGATTGTCAATTTGAGTGAATTAAAACCAAGCAAGCAATTAATTAGTTAAATAAACAGACAAACAAACAAGCAAAAATGTCCAGAGACGAAAGACGTAAGTGTGCCGCTACAGATCAGATGAGATAGAATCTCTTCTTTACCCCGTTGATCTTTTTTTTTCCTCCAACATACTAACAAATTGATGCAAATGAATGGGGGTATGTAAGTGAAATTGATTGTCAATTTCAAATTTTCATGCACCGCCCATAATTTGAATAATTAATACTAGCTTTACCATTCATGTACCAATTTCTCTCCGGAGCCGTTGCAGGTGTTTCTGAAATTTTGTTGATGTATCCATTGGATGTCGTCAAGACTAGAATTCAATTACAAGTTGGATCGGGAGCCCTGGCCGAATACAATGGTATCGTTGATTGTTTTACCAAGATCATCAAGACTGAAGGTCCAAAGACTCTTTATCGTGGTATCACTGCTCCAATATTGATGGAGGCTCCAAAGAGAGCCACTAAATTTGCAGCCAACGATGAGTATAGTAAACTTTTCAAAAGATGGTTTGGTTTAGAACAAATGACTCAACCAGTTGCCATATTGACAGGTGCTAGTGCCGGTGCCACTGAATCATTTGTCGTTGTACCATTTGAATTGGTTAAGATTCAATTACAAGATAGAAATTCAACTTTTAACGGTCCAATGGAGGTTGTTACAAAAATTATTAAAAATGATGGTTTACTTGGTTTATATAGAGGTTTAGAACCAACTTTATGGAGACATATAGCTTGGAATGCAGGTTATTTCGGTGTCATTTTCCAAGTTAGATCTTTATTACCAACTGCCGAGACCCCAGGTAGAAAGACAATAAATGATTTGATCAGTGGTACAATTGGTGGTACTGTTGGTACCATGGTCAACACTCCATTTGATGTTGTCAAATCAAGAGTACAAGCTGGTTCAACAAAATATAAATGGACTTTCCCATCTTTGTTGACTGTTTACAAGGAAGAAGGTTTTGGTGCATTGTATAAAGGTTTCCTTCCAAAAGTTTTGAGATTAGGTCCGGGTGGTGGTATCTTGTTGGTGGTTTTCACAAGTTGTATGGATTTCTTTAGAAGTGTACATTACAAAGATTGAGTATTTTTAATGGAAAATTTAATCATCAATCAGTTTTCTTATTAATGCAATATTTATCATCATTATCGTCATTGTTTTGATCATTATATTATTATTATTATTATTATTATTATATCATTATTATTATTATTATCATTATATTAGTATTATTTTTATTAGTATTCACATTTTTAATTATGTGAAAAAATATATATAGAATACATAAACCCATTTTTTCAACAACTACAATTTGAATTATTTGTATTTTGGAAACTTGATAAATCAATGATGGATGATTTTTTACGATTCAACTTCCCACCATTACTCAGTTCTAATTCATCAACATCTAAAAACATTGATTCGTCAAGGTTATCAATAATCTTATCGAACAAGGCGGAAACTCCATCTCCTGTCTTGGCACTTGTCTTGATTATCTCTATATTATTATCCTTGATGAATTGACTCTCGACCAAATCGGGCACATTTGATGATGATGATGATGATGATGAATTTTGTTGTATCAAATCTGATTTATTACCGATCAAATATATTTTCAAATCTTTTAATTCATCGTTATTAAACAATTTTAACTCGTTATACCAATTCTCAGCTTTACGGAAACTACTCGTATCGGTTAAATCAAATACTATCAACGCTATATTGGCGTTTCTATAATACATTGGCGTCAAACTCTTGTATCTTTCCTGACCAGCAGTATCCCATACTTGAAAATTGATCAATTTCACCTCGTTGTTATTTTCATCTTCTAAATAAATCTTCTTCGTTATGAAAGCAGCTCCAATGGTACTCTCCTTATTGATATCGAATGTATCCGTGGTAAATCTTTGTGCCAATGATGATTTACCAACGGCACTCTCTCCTAACAACACGAGTTTCAAATCGGCGATTTTAGAAGGGTTATTAGTGTTGAGTTGATTTTGCATCGAAGCTACCGGGGTTATGAGAGAAGAGTGGCTGATAACTCTTCTATTGGATGATGCCAATGATGATGATGATGTTGATGACAACGGCATCTTTGGTAGAAATATATGGGTTCTATATATAGTATCTTATAACAATTAACCTTTCTTTCTTTCTTTCTTATCAGTAATCTCCTTATCTATCTATATCTTTGTGCTGCTTTCCTTATTTTCTGTGATGTGTTTTTCGCTAACTAACAAATTTGTATCGCCCGTTTGTGTGTGTGTGTGTGTCGACTCTTATACTAACAAACTATTATGCATACAAGGCAAGGCAAAAAGAAGGAAAGAAGGGAAAAAATAAAAATCTCATTTAGAGAAAAAAAAAACAGATTGGGAACAAAGAAGAGTATATATACATTCTGATAATGATATAATGATAATGGTTCTTGACTGATACAGGTGTGCTTATAATTAGAATTTCGGTTTCTAGCCTATCTATACTTGATCAATAAATACATTATGGTAACGGATTCGAAGTATATGTGTAGCCGTCCACAAGGAGATATACAGCATCATTTCCAAGGGGTGTTGGACAAAAAAATCAAAATTACAAATTTCTCTAAGTATTAATGAGATGAATTTTACCCTTTGCAGAGAAAGAATGGATCAGTATTAATGGCTGGAAAATCAATCACTATCTATCACAGATTATTAAGGCTTAAAAAAAGATGTCTTCTTATCAATTTGAAAATCGAAGCCAATTATAATTTTCTGATATAAGATGATATGTAAATCATCCAATATTCCCTTACCATTAGCATTTGGAAATAGAATCAAACTTCTCTAATCCTGATGATAATTCAATTAATCTATTTGTAATCTATCAAAACATCATCATTAGATGAGTATCACATGCATTTTTTCATTGAGAAAAGAACTTTAATCATAATAATATAACATTTGGGTTTAAAGTTGAGGTTTTTTTGAGCAGTTGACTAGAGGGGCACAATATTATTTCTATCTTTTATGGTTTCTCATAATGCATTATCTCATCGGAAGGGGGCAAGTAAGACTAGAGCCAACTCAACTCAAAATATTAAAACTCTTTTAAATTCTTGTTTGTTTTGCTTTGTTCTTTAGTTAGTTAGTTAGTTGGTTGGTTGGTTGGTTTATGTTCATACTCTGTTATGTTCTACTTTGTTTTAACTCGGATTTCATGAATAGAAACTTAAAATGATCTCTAGTCATTTTTTAGAAATTCCATCTTTTCTTCATATAAAAAAATCCCCCATCTTTAAGAAGGAACTAGATGTAACCTGTTATCAAATATCGATATATATTCATTAATAATCCAATTTTAACACAGTTCTACATACAGCTCAAGCACATCTTACTGAATCTCAAGTCTTTTATTCAAGTCCTTCTTTCCCCTTCCCTCGTTGGCTACTTGTTTTTATTCTCTCTTTTTTCAACACTAGGATCATCATCTGTTGTCACCCCTTATCCTCAATCAAATTCACCCCTTAGAAGGATAACAATCAACAAAAGAGAAAATGGCGTTGTCCCTAACAGATACTGCTGTTGATAAAAGGGATAAGGTTGATTTTTCTTCTTCCACAAACAATCATGATAATGGCACGTCCTCTTTGAATGGAATTTTCAAGGACCATTTCTTGGAAGGGGTTTCATTGGATGAAAATAGTGATGATTGGTCTATAACAACAACTTTTGATGACACTGGTGAGATCAGTCAATCAAGGAGACCTTCAGCGGTCACTACAGCAAGCTCTGTCTCTCTTTTAAATTTTCTGGTAGTAGACCCATTCAAAGACAATACTACAAATACTATTACTCAGTCCATTGTTCCCTCTGTATTGACATTTAAAAAAAATTGCAACATCTCATCAGATGATGAAGATATCGAGAGAGAATTGTTTAATCAATCTAGGGAAAAAGTTTCCCTGACTTCTACAATGAAACTGTCATTGAGTGATAATTATACTAGAAGTTGGCCTTCTTATCAAATATTACAAAAACCCAATCTTGGGTATCTATATATCCCTCAAGGATCTGCAATTGGCCTTCATCATCATCATCATCAAAAATTACAATATCTTCCATTAAAGGATAATTTTGTTAAAAAAAATGGTTCAAAGATACTGAATCTTTTCCATTTTCATGATTTTATTCAAGATCGGAAACCATTATCATTATTGTCACTTTCCAATACCACACAAAAAATATTATTCTCTAAATTGTCCGACATCAAAACTTTCAAAAGAATTAAACAACATACGGTTTGGATTAGAACTTCATCTCAAACTAACGAAAGATGGGAATTTATGAATTCAAAATTACTTGAAATTGAATCCTTCTCCCAGGAAGGAATCGATATTTGCAAAAGAGTATTCACATCTCAAAATCGTCTAATCAAATTACAAATCTTGGCCAACAATCAGATATTAGGAGCAGGTGGTAATGTGAATTCAACTGATGGTTTACCCTTTGAGGAAGGCTCTTCTAATGAATTGATTATCGAAGTGAAAACTTCAACTAGTCCAAAGGGGTTAGAATCTAGAAGTAAAACTCAAATTCATCATCAAAAAACCGGTATTGGCTTCAATTTGAGACATATTCTTCTGAGAGAATCAGAATTATCATCATTGTCATCACCGAAACTGTTATCAAAAGATCATATCAAACGTCCTTTGAACTCATATATGCTATATAGAACTTCAATGATGAGAGTTGCAAATTTTCTTGTCTTGATTGATAATTTGACAGAAATCGTTAGCAATATCATTGGTTGCTATAAAAATGGGATGGTGAACGAGGCATACAGAAAAGATGAACAGGAATTATATGTTTTGATGAGAATCAATGATATCATAAATGATGAAGACGAAAATAAAGCTATAAAATTTATCGATTTGATAAATAAAGAATTGTTCACATTATCAAAATCTCAAAGAATTCGTCACTCATTTTTGGGTCATGTAATTAGCCAGTTATGGCAAACAGAATCTATTAAAGTTAAAGAGACGTTTCATCAATTCAGCCAAGTTGAGACCGAAACCCATTTGGAAATGTATCCTGGATATAAATATAAGCCGATAAAAAGGCAAAAACACTAAAAAATCCATATTGCGTTAGTTAGTACTTACTTACTTACTCTCTTAACCCCCGAGAGAGAAAAGGAAAAAAGAAAAAACGCACAGAAAAAAAGAACAAGAAAAAAAGATCACAAATTCAAAAAAATTCCCACTTTGCTCGTTGATGAGGCTGCCTTTGCTTTCCTCAAAAAAAATAGATGTATATATATACATATATATATATATATATATGTTATTTCATTTAGAGCTATATA
>JAJLSQ010000121.1:0-16524 GCA_030567715.1 Nakazawaea wyomingensis | reverse complement strand
TGTGTCATAATTGTCCCGAAAGTTTGGTTGTGCTATAATTGTTAGTATCTGAATTGATATTTATTGAAAATGAATGCTTGTTGTTTTGTGTTTTGTTCTGTTTGTCCTAAAATTGTCTTTGTGTCATAATTGTCCCGAAAGTTTGGTTGTGCTATAATTGTTAGTATCTGAATTGATATTTATTGAAAATGAATGCTTGATGTTTTGTGTTTTGTTCTGTTTTCCTATCCAATCATATCCTAAAATTTTTGTTAGCGCTTTATTTATATGTAGCATATGTTTGATTGAACAATGTTTTTGCCAATAGCGGTTAGTTAGTATTTTTGTTTCACAAATATGTGTAAATGTTGAGCGTCAAATACTTACTGATAGATTGTTAATAAGAGTTAACCGCCCAAGCAAGACCTAGAAGCATCAATAGCACTGATCTTGATTGATAAGATTTTATCGAATGCCTAAGACAGTTCATGGATGGGGTGGATATAATTGAGTTGAAAATGATATATAAATATGATTAGGAGAATATTTGTTAAATCAAATCATTTTATAAAAATTCAGATTTATTTTTGTGTCACATTTGATTTATCACATGCCAAAATCTAAATGAATTTTGCGCACATTTCGTTTTTGTGGTCTTTTGTAATTTGGGGATAAACACCTCTCGGTAGATGATACATGCATGATCTTTGATTACACAAATCCAAACTTTACTTACTATTCGTGTATGAATTTTTTACAACTAAATTAATCAATTATTTATTTGGCGCTTAATTGATCAAAAGAGTAGAAGAAAGAGATATATGATATATAATTTATAATTTATGCTCTAAGAATTGGCTGCCCTTGGAGACCAATAATAACTATGATTTATATAGTACATTATAATTGTTCCAAAAATTGTACCATCAATAATCTTTTGAAGGCTTCTATTTTTTAGAGATGCATTATGTTTGTGGATCGAAGTAGTATTAATACGTATACATGTCACAAAAAGCAATTTTTTTTGTTGTTATCGTTATCACTGTCTTAGATATTACGCACATGATAACGAAGACTAGTTGTAATGGGAACCATAAATATTCTGTTCAAATATTGACAGCAAAATCATTTCAAAGATAAATGTGAATATAAAAGTTTAAGGTACTGTGTAGGATAAGCTTTGGGTCTTGTTAATACAGAAGCTCTATTATAATTACTAAGAGTCTCATTTTGAAAAGATTATAGCATACATCAATGACATATTTAATGTATATATATATAGATGCAGTTCTCTCTGTAGAGAGAAGAGAAATACGTACCACTTGAAAAGAGAAAAATAATAATTAAATTGAAAAGTTTTTCAATCCAGAAAATAGTATCGACCGAAAACATCAGTTATCAGTTCAATTTATTGATAATCACATATTCTTAGTTGACAAATTATAAGATTAGATATTCTAGGAACAATATACAAATTGATAATATTCAACTTCACAAGCCTCTCGTAAAATCCTAAACAATCATAGTCGCAAAGAAAAACAAATGTAACCGACCAAGATGATTAACACTTCTCCTCACTGGTTTCATCAACAGATACCGTTGCCGTTGATGCTTCTCTATCTTCCATATATCCCCATACTAATGTATATACGATTACATGCTGTGCAAGATCCATGCAATTGAGCAGCCCTCTAAGTAACATCATTAATGGTGTAACATTGATGTTATCTAAGTAGAGTTCCTGGATGCAGCAATAATAGAAAACAACTTGAGCTACCACAATAAACATTGAACCAATTTGAATCATCAACCGGGTGTTTATGCCTCGTTTCTCTGCATATTGTGGGTATTGGTAGGAATAAGTTACAAAGATAAGGGCCATTTTAGAAATAACTGAAGATGCCAAGGTCGCAAAGATCCAAGACAGTGGTAAGTTTGCAAACATAGCTTTAAAAGATTCCACAAGCTCTGTAGAAGATGATTCATGATCTGATTTTGGCTCCACTGCTGACTCCAAAAGAGACAGTTTCAAATTAGACTCATTGGTTTGAATTGGTAAACGGTTTTCGTCGATGAGAGAAAAATTCCACGAATTGCATAGGATGGACAATATGAAAAGAAATAGCCAGCTAAAGAACAACTTTTTTCTCTTTGCATCGAGCTTCATTTTTATTTGTGTATTGTACTTGTAATATTGTACTGTTTATGCAACTTTTAATTACCAATTTCTCGCCATTTTTTTTATTTATTTTATTTTTTATTACGAAAAAACAAGCTTTTTTTATTTGACAAAAAGTGCATGACAATGCAGTCAATAATTTGACAATTTGATAGCTATAAACAATGTCAATTTTTTGTACATTCAAGAGGATTAATTCGGATAAATCAGAGAATCTTGTAATAAGCGTGAATGTGATTCTCATTTTGCAAATACGAACTCATACACCAATAAAATGTATATATAAATTTATTGTTATCTCTGTGAAGAACAGAGAAGGATAGCTTAAAGAAATGACAAAAATAGATTTTTATTTATAAATATCTATTTCAGGATATCGTATCTTTCGAAAACATCAGATATCAATACAATTTATTAATCAATACATAACCCAAATGAAAAAAAATATAAAAAAAGGCTAACCGATGATGATTATCAACACTTTTCTTCATGATTTTCATCAGCAACTGATTCCTTTCTCTTTTCTATATATGTAGATATTAAGTTGCATATGATCCAATTGTTAACAATATCTATGCAATAGAGGACCACTCTAATTGTCATCATAAATGATGTCAAATTGATGTTATTTTCATGAAATGACCTAGTGGAACGAGAAAAGTGCATAAATTGACCTGTCACAATACTAGTCGCAAGACAAATCTGCCTCAGTTTTAATTGGCAAATCATTTACAAACTTAAAGAGTCAGTCTAGATATAATCATATAGGTAAAGTTTACAAGTATCCAAAACAATTTCAGGTTCTCGGTCCTGGTTGATATCATCAGATTTGAAATGAATAATGAGAGATAATGTGAAATTAGCTCCAGCTCTGACTCCGAGAAAGACGAATTTAACTCGTTGGTTTGAGTTGATAATCGTCTTGATATGATGATAAACCTGTCGCAAGTATTGCAAATGGTGGATAATATGACAATATCCAGACAATTAGAGATCATCTTTTTCGTCTTTGTATCGAACTGAATTTTTAAATATGCTTGCTCATTTATTTGTATGTTTTATTCATATACATCATAGATGTAGTTATCTTTGTGGAGAGAGATGAGAAATACCATTTAGAATGAGAAAAAATATTTTCAGTTAAAAAAGAATCGTATTGATCAAAAACATTAGATCTCAATTCAATTTATTAAGAACCCCACATTCTAAGTTGACAAATATGAGATCAGATCTCATTAGGAACATTATAAAAATTGATAATATCCGACTTCACTAGGTTCTCGTAAAATCGTAAACAACCATAGTTGTACAGAAAAACAAATGTAATTGTTCACGATGATCAACATAAATCTTTATTAATTTCATCAACAGATACTGTTGATGCTGCTCTTCTTTCTTCCAGATACCTCCATAGTACTGTAAACATGATTACACTCCGTACAAGTTCCATGCAATTGAACAGTCCTTAAAGTAACATCATTAATGGTATCACATTGATGCCTGGATGCAGGAATAATAAAAAATAACTTCCCTACCACGACAAAACATTGCACAAATCTGCATCGCTAAGGGGCTTCTCATGCCCCCTTTCTCAGAATATTATGGATATATACAGTATATGTTTAATGGATTTATATCTAAAATCAATAGAGAACTGAGGTTCTCTTTGGTGTATAATATGATGTCCATTGATACGTACGGTTCTAGTTTTGTGTGTCTCTAATATTCTTGAGACTTAAGATATTTCCCTATTATCTTCTTCAATTCTCTTGATTACAAGATTATAGCATCTATTGAAGAATCTCATTTTTGAGTATGTAACATAGAATTGACAGATAGTAATCATTATCAAATGCTGGAACTTGAGGCTGCTAAATTATCTTGACATATTTGGGGGCTTATAATTCTTATTGCTACCATCCATATCTTGATGGTACAAGCAAGGTTAATACAGAAATTCAACAGACCACTTAATAATTACTGTAGAAATTATATCTTTCTCCCATCTTTACTCAATGGCCCATAAACTAGGATGTGGAATTTTTGGAGATTCTTCTCCAGTTTGATAGCTACAGGGTCAGAGATTTTTATCATCTGCTAAAGATTCACAGGAAACTTCATGATTGAAAAATGTATTAGATGCTTGGGATTGTGATGCCAGTGGTTAAAACTGTGCTGGAAATTGGACGAGCACTGGTTGTTGAATTACCAGTGGTTGCTCTAATGGCAGCTGCTGACTTGATGTATCTGAATCTAGTTCGAAAAATGGATTGTTGGCATGTGATATAGATCTTCGAACCGGCTCAATCTTTCGATTTATAGAAGGGATAGTTATATTGTTTAAAGAGGGAAAATCTCTTGAATTTGCATAATTTGCCTCGCCTTCATCATCAGTACGCTTGAGCGCTTCCATCCACCTTTTCCTCGATTTTCTTTCTTTCTCTTTGCTTCTCTTCTTCTTCCAACCTTGCCCTCTCAGCTAACATTTTGGAAAGCTCCAGATCTTCCTCGTCTTCCGACAACTCCTCAGATGGTTTTGGAATAAAAACTGCAGGAAACAAAGTCGATAGTTTCAACGGAAAGAACAGGCGGGTTGAATTACTCCTTTGATGTCTCGGAAATAGATGATTTTGCAACACTGGCCTTCCAGATCTAATACCGTGTTTTGCCAATCAAGTATTCATACACTTTTATGCTTGTTGCTTTATATAAGCAGCACGATCGACGCCAGTTGATTCTGGTAAAGAGATGCTACTCGACTTATTAGAATCTGTTCCCTGCGCTGGTATTTGAGGTTGATGGGTCAGCGGTAATGAAGATTGAAAAACGTGAGATTTTTGTTGTTGCTGAACTGGAGACTTGATTGAATTAAATGTATCGACAAAGTGCTTGAGGAAACAATATCTGCAGGTATTTTGATATAGTTCTCCCAATTCCTTCATGCTGGATAGTTGAGCGTGTATCTTTATTTATTTGTTCCTTTTCTGATTATGATCTTGCTTCTCCATGCTCAAAACTTTCTAGGTTTGGAGCTGACTACACCAGATAAGACTAGTCTTTCTCAGTTTAGTCAAAATTTTTTGACTTTACTCTTGCTCTTTTCTCATTAGAAGCGTAAAACTTAATAGAAGAGGACTTTTTCTGAATTCTAGCCTTCGAAATTTCGAGCTTCATTTTAATTGTTTGATGAAACCGACTATGACATCTAAAGAGGTATTTTCTCAATTTTCTTTCTTATTCCCAGTAGCAGGTGTGTCTCTTTTGGATTGAAGAAACCCGATAATGTTCTTTTGAGCTTTTCATGGGTGTCCTTGATCTTCAAGTCTCAATCTCATTAGGCTATTTCTGTTTAGCGCAGGCATGAGTTGAACGAGACAGCACCTTAGAAGTATTTAATACCTTGCTAAAGTTCCAGAGAAGCGAGAACTCCCTCCCTATATTTGACTCCTTGGATATTTATTTATCTATATGATCAGATAGATCAGATATATCACATCCATCGAAAATAAAAAGTAGTGTTTTGCATTCATTAAAACCCAAGCGCGGTTGAAAGTGAAGAGTAAAATAGAGTGAAAAAGGAAAAATAAATCAAGTTAGACATAAAAAGATAGATACAAGATTCACTCTAATTAATCTGATTAGTTTATTTGATTAGTTGACTGTTGATCAGATTGTGGAAATATGGTGTGTATATTAAAATGTCCTTGTTTTATATGATTTTCTTCTACTAACACAATTTAAATCATTAGGCCAAAAAGAAGTCAAGTAAAAAACCAGTCAAGAAGGTGAAGGAAGTGGTGAGTGAAAAGGTTTTTGCATTTTATAGAGATCTTTGAATAATTTTTAACTAACATAGATATATGACTAGTTGGAAACACAGTTTTCATGTTTGTTCTGCAATCATGATAAATCTGTCGTATGTGAATTGGATAAGAAATCAAATATAGGTACATTACGTTGTAAAACTTGTGGTCAGATGTTTCAAACTTTGATAAATGGTTTATCCCAACCCGTGGACATTTACAGTGATTGGGTCGATGCATGTGAAGCTGTACTGGATGAGGCAGAAAATGATCGTAAAGGTGAAGAAGGTTTTGAAGAGAAAGATGGATATGAGGAGGAAGATGATGAGTATTCTGATTGAAGAGAGAGAAAAATAGACACAAATTGAAAAAAAATAGCTGGTTATATGTTGAACTGTCAATGGACATTCAAAACTATCAAATGAAACCCTGAAATGACAGATGAATTACTATTTGCCAATTGTTACAAGCAAATAAATCCTAAAAACTATCGATAATGATAATTATAATATAAAATAAATAAAACTCAAATTTAAATAAAGATAATCGAATATGATTTTTTTTATGTGAGTATATATATGTATATATATATTCTTTTTGGCGCTTGTATCTCTCTATATTTCAACTAACATTTGATCAAGTTTTTCAAAAAAGGTCCATACTCAACAATCCTTCCTCCTTCATGGACTTCCATTCTTTGATCCATGACTCCATCTCTCTTATGATGTTTAGATCATGTACATTCACCGTTGGTATAATACGTTCAAAATTCAAAATCATACAAAAGAAACTTAAATCTCTAAAACTGGAATGTTCACTATATGGAACCGCGTATATCTGTGTAACACTATCTGATTTGAATTGTTGTTCAATTTTACTCAAATTAAATCTCAAATCATTTTCAGTATCTTGACATATTTTTAGTAATATTTCTCTCTTGGAAAGATTATCCATCCATTTAATAGAATCATTCCTGATAAAACTCCAACCAGTGGGTTTAAAGGCAATGATATTGTTGAAATGACTTCTATAAGGTTTGAAATAATTCTCCAATTCATCTTTATTCAAATACCTCATTGGAACCAAATGTACTGGGGTCTCATATGCATCATCTGTGATCAAATTATCTAAAACTTCCCAATTGAAAGTTGATAATATTTCTCTTTTGGAAAAATTCGCATATAGTTTGACACCTAATTTCTGAGCAATATCGATGGCGATCCTCTCCTTACCAATTGTATAAGTCCCAACACAGATCAAATAGTTATGTTGTTTCTTACGATTACTGAGTACCCCACCAAGGTTTATGTTACTGCTTAGAAAAAAACTTGTCACCCGTTGTTGTACTTTTCGACTATTGTAATCTCCATTAACCAATTTTTGACAAAAACTACTAACCACCGATATAACATGCCGTTGTTTGGGGAAAGCATATATGGGATTCAAATAAGTGGTGTCAAGATAACAGTTGGAAATTGGAACATTGTATAACAGTTTATTCATGATCATCTTTTCATCAACTCTGAAATCACCACAATGCAAAATCTTTTGACCATTTAATAAATTTTCAAATAAAAAGATGGCACTTCCCGGGCAATGATTGGCATCGATTAAAGTCACCCGTACTTGTGTGCCAGGGACAATTGTTGGCTCTTCAAACTTTATATCAGTTATCAAATCTTGATCAACTTTAAATCTCATTATTAAAAGTCTTTTAGTTATCAAAGAGCAGTAGATTTGACCATTACACCAATTTTTAGTTATTCCTCCATAATGATCTGCGTGGAAATGTGACAAGAAATAATGTTTCACCTCATCATGTATCTTGTAACAAAATGCATCCATCGATATCTTGGTAACGATCTCATTATCCGAGTTTCTAAAATCCATGATTTTCACCTCAGGAATTGGATTCTTCAGTCTCTTTGGTTTTTTCTCCATTGGATTAGAGGTTACCTCAACACCTTCATCATCAATATTCCTTTTAACTACACCATTATCAGACATTTTCAAATTGTTGCTCGCTGAATTTTGCTGTTGTTGTTTCATAGATTTATAAACATACCCATTTTGAGTCATGACTTCAAACCCAGCATCGCCAGCAATGCCAAAGTTGAAACAATCATCAACGTGTAACACTCTTTGAGAAATGGTCATCTTGTCCAAAACTATACCACATATGGGACATGACACATGGTCATCAAGAGACTGTTGTTCAATTTTCTTCTCATCTTCACTAATTTGTTGGGGGGCGTTTTCTATCATTTGGTGATCCACATTGGGTATGACTGAAGCTTCCCTGGAACATTCTATCAATACAACTTGATCTACCGCTTCTATCAGTGGATCTGGCTTTATAAAAGATGGCCCATTTTCTTCATAAACCTCTTGCACTATCTCTATGTCGGAGTCTTCTGAAAGATCTACCAACTCTCTGGCTTTATTTCCGGTTCTGCTTTTGTTATTGAAAAGTTGACTACTGAAAAGGGTTGATTGTGTGAGTTGCTTCTTAGAAGGTGACTTGGACTTTGAAGACAGCCTTGCCATATTATTTTTCAGAGATCTAGTTGACTCTTTCTCATAATAGACTGGAAGGGGATGAAAATGGTTAATGAGAGTTTGATTGATTGTATCATCGATCTGACACCAAAATTCTTTTTTTTGTTTGTTGTGTTTTGCTCTTCTACACGTAACAAATTCCTGTCTGGTTTCATTCAATTCAACACAAGTACAACTGAGAGAGAGATAGATATATATATATAGCTTCTAACATAGCACACATAAAGAAAAGATGGGA
Organism: Nakazawaea wyomingensis; assembly: GCA_030567715.1. NCBI lineage: Eukaryota > Fungi > Ascomycota > Pichiomycetes > Alaninales > Pachysolenaceae > Nakazawaea > Nakazawaea wyomingensis. The sequence goes on along the minus strand of JAJLSQ010000121.1, from coordinate 7,766 downwards.
TTACTATCTATAATAAGGAAACAGAAATTAAAAGATAAAGAGATTAGAATATTGATGTTGGGTTTGGACAACAGCGGTAAGACTACCATAGTGAAATCATTACTTCATCAAGACGTCAAACAAGTTTCACCAACGATGGGTTTTAGCATTGAGACGATGGAGTATAAAGATTATACTTTGAACATCTGGGATGTCGGGGGTCAATCAACTTTGAGACCCTTCTGGTTCAATTATTTTGATAGAACTGATTCATTAATATGGGTAGTGGATGTCATATCTATGGAAAGGTTACAAGAAAATTTTGTAGAGTTTGATAAAATACTTAAAGAAGACCGGTTGATCGGTAGTAATTTATTAATACTTTTGAACAAGACAGATTTATTGGAAGAAGGTCAAGATATCAATGAGATAATTGAGAATGTGACACGGGTATTGAATTTGAAGAGTATAACCAATCACGAATGGAAAGTGCTACCAGTCAGTGCATATACTGGCGAGAACATCGAGGAGGGGATAACATGGATCTTGGATGAAATCAACCAGAGGTTATATTGAATGATAAGCAATCAGATTTTGTCAAATTAAGTAATAGAGTTTCCGTTACTTGTTATTTTTCATCTCATCTCATCTTTCTCCAGATCATTTTATCAAGTGAAGAAGAAAAATCATAAAAAAATCTGAAATGAAAAAAAAAAAAAAAAAAAAAATTACAAAAATTTTTTTTATCATAATATATACAAGATAGATAGAGAGATATTGATAAAACTATACATTCAACTAGTCAGTTAGTTGACTAAAGTTTTCGTATAATGACTGCAAATTCCACTATGAACAAGGACAACATATTGTGGAAATTAGATTTATTGGAGGTGAAATTTTTACAAAAACAACCTCGTTTACTGAGAACCAAAATTCTCTTGAATGCCAAAAATAAGAGACTTCCATTATTAGAATTGGGCAGAGATGAGGCAAAGATAAAAATTGAAGAATTTAAAGAGAATCTCTGTGAGAGGAAAATATATTCATGTTTGATGAAATTGATCAGAATACTTAAAAAAGTGGTGATTCTGGAAAAGAGAAAGTTAACTTTAAAATTGAAATCGAAATCATCGGATGATATTAAAACTCTGAAGGAGTTACAATTGTTGGATGAGATAGATTATGATCTTATTGCACGTGTGAGGTTAGTGCGAATTGTGATAAAAGTTTACAAGATTAATGCCAAATTACTGGAATCAATTCCACTGTTTTTACCCTCTTGGTGTAAAGATGCCATTACCGATGTGGAGAATAAGTATAACTCTAAATTCCAATATAAATCAAATTCACAAGAGATGAATAATCTCATATCGAAGATTTGGAACCATAAGGATTTTAAAAATTCTGTTGAAGAGATGGAGATCAGTTTGGGTTTGATCTTGGGTCCTGTTGAAAAGAAAAAGAAGGACATTATACCTGAAAGTGATGAAGATGATGATGAAGAGGAAGAATCATCTGTTGATGATGACATGTCAGATGATGAAGAGTTGGATGATTTACCAGTTGATCTTGATCAATTCAAAGATATGGTTGTTGTTACAGACGATGAAGGGGAAGAGGTTGAAGATGACAATATCATTGGGATGGGATTCAAACTTGATCCAAATATCAATTATAACGAAATAACAGATGAAGAACCTAGCGAGGAAGAATCGGAGATCGATATTGATATTGACAGTCTGGAAGAAGAAGAAGAAGAAGAAAAAGATGATGATGATGATGATGTAGACGCCATGTATGAGAAACGGAAACTGGAGAAGAGAAAATTGGAGAATGATGATTTCTTTGATTTTGGAGCTGCTGAGAAGAAGGCTAAAAAGGAGAAAGGTAAATTACCAGCTTTACAATCGGGATATTTTTCAGGTGGAGAATCTGATGATGATAGTGATGATGTTGATAATGATAAGATTGTCAAGGCTGCTACATCTCAGAGAAAAAATAGAAGAGGACAAAGGGCAAGACAAAAGATTTGGGAGATGAAATATGGATCCGGTGCTAAACATGTTCAACAGGAAAAGACGAGAATACAAAGTGAAAGAGAACAGAGACAGAAGGAGTATGAAGAAAGAGTGAAGAAGAGAGCTGAAAAACTGAAATTATTAACTGAACAAGGTGGTAGTGGGTCGAATCAAACACCATTATCGAAACAAAGAACTCATAAACCAGGATCATACACGACAAGAGTTGAAGTTGAAGAGGTTGAGAAACCTTTACATCCTTCTTGGGAGGCCAAGATCAAGGCTCAAAAACTGTTGAGTAATCAGAAATTTGCAGGTAAGAAAATTGTATTTGATTAAATTATTTAGAGATGGTTTATGTAATTGTTTGTTTGAATAGAATAATAATAATAATAATAAATAATGTAATTAATAATAAATTGATTTATGTATAAGAAAAAGGTGGTTCCCAATATATATATGTGGGTATTAACTAATAAACACGACGGACATTTCTTTTCCTTTGTTGTTGTTGCAGCTTTCTCTTCTGATCAATATACCAACCCCAAAAGACCCCGATCAGTGTACCACCTAAATGAGCAGCATAATCCATGGACCCCCATCTAAGAACCATACCAGCCAGATTCAATCCGGTAAATGCCAACAACAGTGTCCAAGCACCACCTGGAAATGGGATGAACATGACAGATAATTGAGTGTTAGGGAAAAGGTAAGCGACAGTAGCAAATAAACTGAACAAGGCACCAGAAGCACCTAAACTTGGTGGCATGAATCGGATTTTCAGTATTATTGGCCATGCAAGTGATGTCAATGATGAAAAAATTGCTGAACTTAAATACATCGTCATGAAGAATGAAGGTCCCACGGCGGTGACAAAAGAAGTACCAAAGGAGTAAAGCATCAACATGTTAAACCCAATATGCCAAGCCTCTTGGTGTGAGAATGCAGAACCAATCATGGAAATGAATGAAGTTAATGGTTTATTCAAGAGGAAATACTTGTTCATCGTCATATATAATTGTGGAGCTCTCCACATCATAAAAACAGCAACATTGGCCAGGATTATGGCATAGATTAACATGTCTGGGTGTGAGTTGAAGTAATTTAAAGGTGGTAATCTGAATAATATAGGGAATAAATAAACCATACCGATAGTGGAGACGATAAAGATTCCAGTTGGGGCAATTAATTGTTGTAGTCCTCCATTACCACCACCACCACCACTTCTGATATAACTATTCCTAACAGCCAATTCCCTCCATGTTGGATAACTTCTTTGAGATATCGTTTTGAATTTCAATGATGTTGTTCTAGTAAATCTTGTAAAAGCTGACGAGATGTTAAAAGATCTGATAGTTGTCAGTATCTTGCGATGGAAAATCATATTGGTAGGTTTCAGAGATGTTGCGAAAAAATTCTTGGAAACCATCCCAATTCCTCTAAAAGAGGACATGTTGGAATGAAAGAATCTTGAGTTCATCTTCTTCTTCGGTGAACAGATACAATAACACTTCTTCCAGTTTGATAATAATATATAAATATATCTTTTGCCTCTGCTTGTGTGAGTGTTTCAGAATCTCTCTCTCTCTCCTTATAGTAAAAAAAAAGAAAACACACCCACAAAGAGAGAAAAGCAAACAAAAAAAAACACAATTTGGGATCGATCTCATCAATGAGATTAACGAATAAACAACAACCCACATATATATAGATAGATAGATCACACATATACATAATCAACCATCTCTACAATGGCCCTATCGATGCAACAACTATTGCCCAAGGTAAGTGATTGGTACTCCCATATCTATATACAGTTTTTTTTATGTATACATACTGACGAATTGAATTGCTTAGAAATTTCTTGGATTTGTTCCATTGTACATTGGAGTAGAACTTGTACTTGGCTTAACCATTTTAAATAAGATCAGTGGGTTTTATGGTATGTTATCATTGTTTACCGGACATCCACTTGACTTTATGCAATGTCTATACTACTTGACTTCGATCTTGGTTGTTCCCTTTTACATTTCAATGTTGAGAAATTTCAACATTACTCTACCAAATAGCCCTACAAGATTTCATAGTTCAACTATAAACAAGATTTCATTTTTAACAGTGTTGTACAGTTTAGATACAATAATGAGTTTAATTTTTACAATATATTTTTCATGGTTTTGGTTTAGTGGTACTGCCGAAGCCCAGGATTCGGAAGTTGCTGAATCAATTGCTGATGATATAGCTGTACCAAGACAAAGTTCTCTGCCGTATGTGGAGAAGGAAGTTGTCAATCTGGCTGCATCGTTATTTATCAGAGCCGTTGATGAAACAGCATCTGCCGTTGTTGATCATTCATCTGAATCTGCTTCCAGTACATATGAAGCATTTTTTACGATATCGAGTATTTTAATAGTATCTATCACTAGAATTTATTTCTCATTAGTGGTGTTGTCATTCACTAGAAACTTGATAAAATCGGCCAAATATAATGGTTCGGATGAAAGTGAAATGGATATGGATACCGATTTTCTTGATGGGAACATTTTTCAAAGAAAATTACGTCAGTTGGAACTTAGGGCTGCTAATTTTCTAAAAACTGTTTTCTAAATTAAAATGGCTGTATATATGTATGTATATATATATATAATTAATCTTTAAATTAGTGTCCCCGTCTCATGCTAGACTCTATGTATGTATATATCTATGTATGTATGTATCACATCAAAACGGTTCCATCTCCAAACCCTTATTCATATACAAAAACCGCAAATTATAAAAAAGTAAACAAAAAAAAAAAAAAATAAACACACAAAATAATAATAAATAGAATACAACAACAATATATTCAATCAATCCAAGTGCAATTCATTCTACACTCAGTAATTGAATTATCCTACTAAAGCGCCATGGACAAGAAGGAGTACCTCCAACCGGGTAAGTATCTACTTGGGGTTTTTTTTTAAAATCGTTTAATTAAAAGGTTGAAAAAAAATAATACTAACAGTGAGCAAACAACCAAAATATAGACTTTGATCCAAAGATATTAAAAGTGGCACAACTTCGTAATTTATTTGTTGAATATGATGTTGAATATCCATCATCTGCCAAAAAAAATGAATTAGTGGATATCTTTAACCGTGAAATCAAACCTAAACTGGCTGATCTTTTGAAAAAATTGGATAACATCACCGCTGATGGAACCGGTATAGTGGAGATGCCAAGAAAACTTCAAGATTTGAATAATATCGAAGTGGATATAGCCGATAATGGCCCTGTTGAAGAAATAAAACCAAAGAAGAAAAAGAAGAAATCAAAAGATGGTGATCATAAGGTGAAGAAATCAAAGAAAAAATCTCAACTATTGGTGATTGAAGATGTTAAGAATGATGATGATGATGATGATGATGAGGAAAATGGATCAATCATACTAGCAAAGAAGGAGATGAAAAAATTGAAAAAATTGAAGACCCCATCCCCATTGATATCAGATAGTGAAGCTGATACATCTGTTGAAACCCATTTCTCCAAAAAAAATGTGTTTCAAAAAGCTTCAATGTCTCCCGAATCCAAGAAGGGTACACCTGTCAAGTCAAAATTGGATCTGACTTTGATCAAATCAGAATTGAGAGAAGAAGAAGGAGAAGAGGAGGAAACTTCACATGGGTCAGATTCTTTTGATTTGAAATCTTTTAAAAAATCACCAAAATCTGTCATTCCAAAAAAACGTTCTGGTGATGATAATGATGATGATGATAAGGAAAAGAAAAAATTAAAATCACCATCACCAACAACAGCAAAAACGAAAACGGATCATAAGAATCATAAAGTCTCTGTGCTTGATCAAAAAAAATTTGAAGAAGGTCCTGATCTCTTTGTTAAATCACCTTCTAAAAGATCTCCTGTGAAAAATATAATCATGTCTCCAAAAGTTGAACAATCTTTTAAATCAATAGCTTCTATTGTTGATGAATCATTTGCCTCTGTTGCTCAGGATTCTGACTTGAGTAAATTCGAAGATGCCAATGATACCAACACTACCAAGTTTGAAGATGCTATTGATAATGATGATGAGAAATTAAAAGAATTTATTTCCGTATCACCTAAAATTACAAACAAGTTGAAGAAGAAAAAAAATATCATTTCAAGTCCGTTACACGATCAAAAGAAATCTAATATAAGTAGTCCAAAAGGTCCAAAGAGACAATTAGGATATGTTGATGAGATTGGTGATGACAAGATCGAGATGAAATTTATAACTCCCTCAATTGAAGATGAAGAGGAAGAATTAAAACGTTTACAAGATGAAATGTCAATTCATATGGAATCTACAGAGGAAAAAGTTGACAAGATTGAAGATGAACTTGCACTGGAAGAGGCTAGTTTAATCGTTGAAAATGAAGTTAAATTTATTTTTGTCAAATTTTTAAAAGGATTTATAGGAGCAATTGTTGCACTTTTTACATTAATTTTTGTCATTTGGTATTTTGATCAAATGCAAAAAATTGGATTTTGTGGTTATGAAGTTTTTGAAAGAACATTTGAAATTGAAAATGTTGATCAATTTGATTTTGAATTGATTTTATCAAATCATTTCTCACCTAAATGTTCTCCTTGTCCTGAACATGGAAATTGTGGTCATTATTTAGAACTTTCATGTGATGAAGATTTCATTGTCAAACATCCATGGTATTCATTAGGTGGATTAATACCTACTGCAGGTGATTGTATTCCAGATAAGGTCAAACAAGAGAGGATTAACGATATGGTGAGATATACATTAGAACTTTTAAGGCAACGTAATGCTGAAAATTGTGGTAGAGAATCTGATGAAACTGTTGGATTAAGTACAGATGAAATCCATGATGTTTTAAAAGAATCAATGGATGATGATTCATTAAACGATTTAAAATTTGAAGAATTATGGCAAAAGGCTTTAACTGATTTACAAGATGAGCCAGAAATTACAATAAGGCAGGTTTGTTTAATTTTTTTTTGCATATTTGAGGGGGAAAGAAATAATCGTAGCAAGAGAAAGAAAACAGAAAAATTTTGAATGCTCTTTTAATGGGTTCCTCAAATCATTTATTTTCTTAAAAGATAATTTACTAACAAAATTTCCCTTTTTCTTTTATCAATAGTTACGATCCAAAAAGAGTAGAGATCAACAAGACCAAAATTCAACCAATGACAAGAAAGATGATGAAGAAGAAGAAGAAGAAGAACAAGACGAAATCCAAATATTACGTTCCTCATCAAAGTCCAAATTCAGTATCAAATGTAAATTTCAAGAATTAATTTATCATCAATTGAACAAGTATAAAAAATTAATATTGGGATTAATTTCAATTGTACTGATATTTATTCTTTGTAAAATTAGGTATGATAGATATATTATCAATAGGGATAATATTGATAAATTGACGTTGTTGATAACAAGGAAATTGGTTCAACAGAATAAGATTGCATCAAGGGATAATACTGGATTAACAAGAGATTATTTAGCTGTTGTTCAATTACGTGATATTTTGATTGATAATCTGAATAAGAATAAATCCAAATTATGGAATCAAGTTGTCAAGAGGGTTTCTAAGAATTCGAATATCGAGGAAAGAACAATCGAAGTTGGTGGTGAGATTATCAAGATTTGGAAATGGATTGGAGTTGATGTTGATGAAGATGAACTTCTGTAAGTAAGTAAGTAATAAAAAGGGAAATATTTTATGATATATATATATTTTCATTTTTTTTTTTTTTTTTGATCTTGGGTAG
>JAJLSQ010000120.1:0-16667 GCA_030567715.1 Nakazawaea wyomingensis | reverse complement strand
TTTGAGACAGTTGGTGATGAATTGGGTGCTATATCTGAAAAGCCGCTTCAGGTTTGCAATACCTCCACTACCACTGTCCATTCCCCACACCACCCTAGAGCCATTAGTTCAAGATCTACAAATTATCCATCCACTTATTCATATCATGAAACTATGGAAAATTGTTTAGATGATAACGGCTTGGGTGACAATAGTCCACTGTATGAGAAAATCTTGGAGAATAATAAAAGATTTAATCTGAAACCATTAAGGAGATTGAAAAAATTTGATGGCTTTCAAAATCCGCTTCAGACTACCTCCACTTTTGCTGCCGATTCCCTCAACCCCATAATCCCTGTTTCGAGGTATCCACCGATTTATTCTTGTGATGAAGATTTTGTTGATTTATCAAATGAGTCTTCTCCATATCCGCTGGTCGGAGTGGAGCCCACATCGGAACCTCGAAACCTTTTTACTTGACCTTGATATACTATCATTAAAGGTCATTGTGGGTTATTGGCTGGCTGGTATTCTCATCTCATGGACTATTCTATTTTTGTTGTTGTTTTTGTTGTGCATGTGTTTGTTTGTTTTTGTGTATTTGTGTTTTTGGTTTTATTAGTTATTCAGTTTCAGGTGTGTGAGTTGTCAGTGTTTGAAAGTTCATTAGATTGGTTTGAGTTTGTTTCCAAAAATTAAGTTGTGTCTTTGGAGGATTTCAAAGGGTCTGTGGCAGATGCGAGGAATCATACAGTAAGAGCATGCTAGAGGGAACTGATGGCGGGGAGACTCGAGGGATGATATGAAGGGAAAGATGATGATCAAGAACTATGATGTTATGAAGTTAACAACTTGAGGTTTCCAGTGCCGTTCCTGAATCTCTTGTTGAAGGCTTTGTATTTAGTTGGCGATTTGATTTTCTGAATTTGATTTTACGGAAGCTCTCGAAAAAACCCACGGTCGACTCGAACATTGCCATGTTGATCTTCAGACCATCTGTCATTCTGGAGACTTCCTTTTCTATGACTTTTTTTTTTTGAGGATCTTTTGATCTCGTCATTCTCTACCAATTGAGTGATTCTTTCATATCAGCACCAATATGATAATACCTTGAATAATTAATATGCCTTTGTTTTTGCTTTTTGTTTTTGAATTTTGTTTGTGTTTTTGTTTTTGATTTTGATTTTGGTTTTGGTTTTGGTTTTGGTTTTGGTTTTGGTTTTGGTTTTGTTGTTATTCTTTATTCTTCACCTGGTTTTCATTTTGATGTTTCGGTCCTGGTAATCACTTTGTTAAAGCTTTTTATTTTGCTGTCGACACAAAATATCAGCTTGTCGATTTCCAGACCAAATGTTTTTCAATCATTCGAGTTCTCTCTACTTTGTTATTTTGAGAGAATTTCTATCTGGTCATTCTCTACCAAATTGATTGAATCTTTCAACACATCATTATGATCATACCTTGAATAAATAATACGACTTTATTATTTTGCTTTTGGTATTCATTATGCCATTGCTTTTCGTTTTTGGTATTTATTATGCCATTGCTGTTCATTTATGGTACTCATCATGCCATTTTGCTGTTCATTTTTGCTATTACACTCTATTTGGTTTTGGTATTCATTATTACATTTGCTGTTTATTTTCCAATTGCTACCATTTCAAAAAATTCCCCAGTTGCTTTCCAGACCAAAATAAATGTCTTTTCAATCCAACTACTTTCCCTCTCTGCGGCTTAGAGAGGTATTTTTGATCATGTCGTTCTCGAACTAATTGGGTTGATTATTTCTACAAACCAATATGATCGATCATATGCTTGGATTATTAGTATGACTTTATTTGGATTTGGTATTTGGTTTTTGCTGTTGCTGTTTATTTTGCTGTTATAAATTTGCTGTTACTGTTTTATGTTGCTATGATATGATATAGCTTTATTTTGAATTTTGAATGTTATTATAACATTATTTTCTTTTTGAAAGTTATTATGACTTTATTATATTGTTTTTGTGAATATTATTATTTTGGACTTTGTTTTGATTTTGTTATTCAATTTGTAAATTCTCAATGGTTTAATGATGGCCGTATATAGTATCTCTTGGAAGGAATGTTCTAACTCAGGCTAAAACTGGTTCTCTTCGTTGTGTTAAAAGTTTAAATGGTAGTTGAAACAAAGAGTTAGCTGATTCTAGGGTGCTAGGATCCTTTAGCAAATTTTGAGGTAAAAGCTTTGCTCAGCCATTTGATAGTGTTATAGAGCTTTATCGAAGATATATATATTTTAGTTGACTCCCACAATGCATCACGCCGGCGTCAGATAGGTCTCAAATGTAACATTCAACAGACTTCTTAAAAGGTTGACGAGCAAAATGGGAAATAGATCATAATGTGAGTATAAGTGGAATATAATTATTGAGATATAGCTGAAATCCCAAGACCTTTAACTTTATACACTTCCTTACTATAGATAGATACCTGGGAGCACATCGCTGAACAACCCATTTTCTGAAAATCACCTAAATCGAATCCAATAATGGTGATCTTTTCTGAATTCACAATTCCTTAATAATACGTGCTTCAAAGATAAATATATATATATATAACAATGATTAATTAGTTAAATAATAAGAATGCATGCAGGGTTCTGATAATAATATAAATAAATTAAACAATATTCGTGATGAGATCTCTATTGTTGTTTGTTTCCTCTTCCAATTCCACTTCAATTCTTGCTCTTTTCTTCCTACCAGAAGAAGAAGTTTTCCTCCTTTTACTATCTTGTTCTTCTTCATCGTCATCCTCATTGCTGGAATTGTCTTCTTCGCTTGACTCACTCAACCATTTATTCAAGTCTTCCAAATCAACAATATCTTCCTCTTCTTCATCTTCGTCATCACTGACAAATTCAACCTCTTCATCATCATCATCTTCACTCACTTCAACATCTTCAACTTGGTTTAACAATTCATCTTCATCTTCATCTTCAAGGTCATCATTAGTTCCCAAGATTTTCTTCCAAATTTTCTCATCAACGTTCAATGGTTTATCTCCATATGCTCCACTTTTCAATCTCTCCAACAATTCTTTTTCAATAGCCTTTTCAATCTTTGCTGCGACTAAAGCTTTCCTCTCTCTGTTTTCCTCTTTTCTCTTCACTTTATGTTTCACTCCAACGTAATGTCTCTCTTCCTCTCTTAACAGTAATCTCCTCTCGGTTATGGCCACTTGTGTCAACCTGGTCAATCTCTGTTTACATTTGTGAATCAAAAATTTATTCCAATATGGTAAATTCTCATCAATTTGTTGTATGGCTTTGCTGTAATTTTTGGACAACTTGATACGTTGCCATAATCTATTGGGTAAATGCAGCCTTTCAGCTGTCTTGATATAAAGGTATAATCTCCCATCCACACTTTTCACTGTAGCATATCTTGCATTTGCCAATGGACATGATTGTCTAGAGCAAAATCCAGAAACATTGTAATCGTTCTTACAGAAATTCTGGTCTTTGGTTGTTTTCACTTTGTAGGAGCAAAACTGTTGGTTTATTACTTGCCAGATCACTTCGTCTGACATCTTTGGTCTATTATTTGTGGTGGAATAACTTCTTATATATCACTTTCTATCTATCTATCTATATATATATATATCTTCTTTTACAAAAAAAAAAAAAAAAATTTTTATTTTTTTCTAAAAAGAAAATTTTTTTAAATTTTCACTCTCACACAGTGAGCCGAGCCCAGCGATGAGGTTGTAGAAGAACGGCTGTTTCACTCTTATTAATCAGGGAAACCCTATTGGTCTTTTAAATTAACTTACATAGATACTTATTTACTTACACCAAAAAATCTTTCAATATATCCTTAGTACTAGAAGTGAATGCTCTAGCAATCCTGGACTCAAGATCCATCTTGGGCTTCAAACCTTCAGCTAAATGATCATCACTTTGCAAATCGGTAATTTTTTTATTCAAATCTTTTGTCAATTGCATAAAATTTCTAGTAATACGATCGTTGAATTCAATTGGTACCAATAATACAAATAATGAAGTTATCTTCAAGATTTGAGATAATTTTTCAATCTCTTTGATATCTCCCTCTGGGTTATGCTCCAGTTCTTCACCCTGGTGATTGATATATTGATAAACGATAAACCAATTCTCGACAATCAAATCGGATATCTCTTCATTCGATAGTAAGTTGATAAGTAATTGATAATTCCCTTCTCTATCAAGAGCATATTTCAACTCAATCAAAACCAATCTGACTAACAACCGGTCGTTAGTGGTTGAGATATGTTTATACTCATACACTGGATCATTTGTTTCAACTACTTCGGTTTGTAATTCATCGTTTAAACCAATCATCAAATTCTTTGTCATACCATATATTTCAAACAAATCTACATCGTCATTCAATTCAAAGATTCTATCAACAATTTCCAATGCCGATGAATCCAAAATGTCGGAAGGTTTTATCACATTTTTGGTGGATAATTGAAAATGACAAAGCACTTTGAAACTATTCAACAATTTGTTCAATCTGATGTATTCAGTCTTGTTAACATTCTGTAATAATGATAAATCTTTTAAACAATCTTGTAAATAATGTGAATTCAAGTTGAAATTCGATGATTGATTATAATTTTCATAAAAATCCTTCAAAATTAAATCACTTGAACTTGGAATATCCAACCTTTCCATCAATTTTTCAAGCACATTAAATTTTTTAACCTTGATAAGTTTGTTGAAAAATATAAGATCTGTCTCCTGTTTGGATAATTTATTCATAAATTTAGTATTGGAACGAATCCAGCTCACGGAATTGTATAATTGAATCAAATCCTCATTCAAGTTTAAATCAATCAATTTACTCAAATAAAAAAATTGTTCTTCATATCTATCAGTCATCATAATCACCTCTTTCATTGAGATATCCAACTGATATAATTTCTCAATAGATGTGATCAATTTGTTTAAATATGGTAATGAATTAATGGAAAAATGCAATGAGATTTCCTTCAATGAGGTGACCTCCACGTCATTGAATTCAACCATTTCAGTTGGTTGAATATATTGTGATATGATGAAAAGAATATTCTTAATAACGATAAATATCCGTTCATTGACAATGGGGCAAAGGTAAAAACATCCAAATAGTATCGAGGTAAACTTGTTGAATTCATCACTATTTTCAATAAACACCTTCATGAATCTATCATTTTCAAAGATCGACATCAACAAGATCTCGTAATTTTTCACCAACACATTCTTGTTCTCACACAAGAGTTCAACTTCGCAATACTCCTCAAACCATTGGCTGAACAAATCAAAATGAGTTTTCACAAATGAAAAGTTTTTGTTCAAGAGATCTGTATCATTATTGAAATTCTTTAATAGTAATTTCATTATCTCATAGTTATTCAATTTTGACAATTCACCCAAAGATAAGTCTACTCCTGAATTTATCAATGGTACAATAAGACCGTTATACCAGATTTCTAATTCATCGATACCTGTTAATTGCTGATTAACAATTATGTGCAGTGTTTCTGAGATTGAAAGATCCAATAAAATAAGCCTTTTCCTTATGAAATTAGAGATGGAGTAATCATCATTGAACCCCAATTCCTCACATCTCTTATCCACGAATCCACGTACTTTGTTATATTTATTGCTCAAGTTATCATCGGAAACCTTTAGATCATCATCATCATTATTATCATTTTGGTTCTCGTAATATAATTTGATAGAATTGAAATCAGTGGAAATTGGCTGGAACACTAATAACAGCTTGATAGTTTTATCATTGAATGGTAAAGTCTCAATATCCTTATTTTGAATTATCCTTTCAATATTCTGTAAATAGAACCTGTACATGGCGATCAATTGAGAAAGATGTCCTGTTTATACACACAATCTTTTATAAAATTGATTTTTGTTTTCCTATGTTTTTTTTTTCAGTTGAACTTGATATAGATAGATAGATACTGAAGTATACAAATCATATAATCAAGTAACTATCGCCAGAGAGTGTACCAATAGAGGAATTAAAAATGTCCAATCTAGGTTAGTAGTAATGACATGTCTTTCTTTTGTTACCTAGTTATAAATACTAACAGCCAATAATTTCTTTCAATATAGAAAAATACCAAGAGGTTGTTAAGAAACAGGATCAAAATATAACATTTTACCTCAGACATCGAGTAAGGTTATTACAACTTCTAGCTGATATGAGAAATGGTAAATTATCGAATTTAGATCTGATAAATGATACGCTAATCAATTTGGAGAAGAGGAAACTTGCAATGAATCAACATTTAAAAGATTTGGATATGGATTATCTACAATTTTTGCCTAAAAATGTACAAGATGGTAGTAAGAATGATGATGATGATGAAACAAAGGCATTACTGAGTTTGAATGATAAGATTGATTCTTTGAATTTGAAAATTAATCAGATAAATCGATTAAGATCGGATTTGAATACAATTAACAAGTTGATATCAACAGAATTCCAACAGGAAACCATTGATATTTCTAAAACCAAAATTGAAGAGTTATTCAAATTGGAAAATGATGAAGAATATCAACTTATATTCCGTAAAGGTGACTTAATCAATGCGAAAAATGAATTATACAGATTCAACAAGATTGATTTCCATAGAAATTTGAAGAATTTAAGTGAACTGTTAAAGAAGGAGAAACAAAATTGTGATGATTTGAAAAATAAGATCGAAAATGATAGATTACAATGGAATGAGAAGCAACTGATATTTATTCAATTATATACAAGAAGTCAATTAAGTTAATTTAATTTAATCTGATGAATTTCCCATTTGTTCTAATCTACTTCTAATCAATGCCTTAACCACCGTAATATCCTTGTTCTTTGGTATAGTGACATTTGATTCTCTATATTCTTTTATCTTTGCAATACCATTTTGGAATCCTTGACTAGTTGGTTCTTCTTCAAAGATGGCATAATGCTCGGTGATATCTCTTAAATTCTCAACACCTGTTGTTGAACTATTATTGAATTTTTGGAAAATCAAATCACCTATATATCTTACTCCCAAGATATAGTTGACATCGATATCCAAATCTAGTGAGATCTCATCTGGAATTCCGAAAAATGCAAATTGTAATCTTTCCAATTTATCAAACCATTCATCTGATTCAACATTTTCCGTTGATAAATAATCACTTGTGAATTCTTTAAGGTACTCCTCCCTGTTTCCATAAAATTGTTCCTGCAGATTTTCTTGTGCATGGAGTCTTTCATGTAATACATATTTGATTCTCCACATTGACTCTCTCAAATTTTTTTTCAGTTGGTCATATGGTTGAGAAGATGGATCATTTGTTGTGTGAAGTATTTGAAATTCTCTCAATAATATATTCTGTTCTTTCAACAAAATATACCAAAGTTTGTGCAAATCTTCAAAAGATTTCCTTCTCAATTCTGGAATAGTCCAATGTCTACCACTAGAGTTTATTTCTTCAGGTGTTCTAACTAACTTCTTTTCTGAAAAAAATTGATATAAAGGATGGTTTTCGTCGGTCTCGAGGTTATTGATGGTTGGCACTATAGGTTTCCTCAACTTTATGTTGGTAGGAATTCTGTTTCTGGCCAAGCGCGTGGCAGTAGTGTGCAACTTGGCCACACTCGTAGCTATATTTCTATAAGTCATTGTTGTAACTGTTCCTTATATCTATCTCTATCTCTGTCAACAACACCAACACTCAAACACACAAACACACAAAATTAATATTTGATTGTTGAAAAAAAAAAAAAAAAAAAAAAAAAATTTGTTATTTGGGGGCTGTTCCCATGTAGAGTGTAGGGGCTGTCTGTTGAAAGACAGTTAAAAGAGTAAGAAGATATAAAGAAGAAGATATAAAGAAGAACAGGTACAACCAATGCTTCGCCATATATCAAGAGCATTTTCGGCTTATCTGCCCATGCTCAACAAAATCAAATTACCGCCAAAGCACAAGATGCCACCGAGGCCAAAGATTAGCGAGGACGAGATTGAAGAAAAGTTCATCAAAGGTGGTAGTGGGAAGGGAGGACAAAAGATCAACAAGACAAATAGTAAAGTACAATTGTTTCACAAAGAAACAGGAATGGTGGTGACATCTCAAGCAACTCGTTCAAGAGAGCAGAATAGGAAGATTGCAAGAGAGATAATGGCTCTAAAGTTACAAGAGTTACAAGATCCAGAAACTTCTAGGGCAAATATTCTACGGTTGAAGAAACTGCAAGTGAAACAACGAAAGACAAAGAGGAGTAAGAAGAAATATGAAAATTTAAAGCAACAAGAACAACCAGAAGTTGATGAAGAAGAACAGGCATTTATTAAAAAAATGCTAGAGCAAAATAAATGAAAATTATATCGAATCATGAATCCATTTGATATGTTCCGGTGTAATTCTACAACAACCGCCAATGATACGAGCACCATTTTCAACCCATTTCTTACTAATGAAATCTAATATATCATGGAAACTAGTAGGATCAATGTCATTCTCAGTCAGAAATTTTTGCAAAAATGGATTTGGTGAATATTTTCTAATTGACTTATCATAAACTTCACCACTGTTTGGATACACACTTATACTCAAATTATGTTCATTGTGATCGGACAAATATTTGACTGTCTCATGACTGAATAACAATGGACTACAATTGGTTCCAATCGAGACGATCTGATTGAGTTTTGCCTGTGGTAATTGGTTTATATATTTCATAACTTGATCCAATTTTGTTCCATCCAGTAAAGTATCAAAGGATTTTAAACTGAGTGAAATCGAGTACAATGCTTTTGGATTGATTTCATATGCTAAATCAATTAAAACTTTGAGTTCTTTGAAATTTGGTATAGTTTCCATAATTGTAAAATCAACTTTATCACTGTTTAACAACGTTTTTAACCTCAAGTGATGGAAATCTTTAATCGATTGTTCAAAATTATTTTCAATAGATGGATAATAACCTGTATATTCTGATCTGTCAGCCATATATGCTCCAAAAGGACCCACTGATCCAGCAACCAATGGTCTCAATCTATCAATTTTGGTATCACAATTCTCCCAAAATTCATTTCTAGCATCATCAGCAATATCAATACTCTTCTTGAAGACATCTTCAATATCCTGTGGTGTTTTCAAACCCAATCTCTCAGCATTCTCTTTCAAACCCAGCTCCGAAGCCTGATATGTAGTCAGTGTTGCAACATCGGCTCCATTTTGGAAAAATTTCATATGAATCTCCTTCACCACTTGAGGGTACTTGAACACCAGAATAGTTGACCATAAAGGATCATCCATATCATTATCATACCCACTATCTTCTAATTGTACACCAACACCACCGTCCAAAACTAGAGGTTTATTCTTTGGGTCTGCTAAATAAGACTTGATATCAAATGGCATTTTTGGTTACAACAATGAGTAGTGGATATTTACTTTACACAAATCCAGTATCTTCAATAGATTTATATGTATTTTTTTTTTTTTTTTTTGAGTTTTCCCTGAGAAGCTCTTTATTCATTTAGGTTGAGTTTTCTGTTGGCGCGTAAAAAAAAAGAAGATTGGCTAATGAATGCCGTTCAAATTTAAAGATAGAAGTGATGGGTTGTTCCCCTACTTCTACTACATCCGATTTTGCTAAAGCTTTTCTTATTGAATAACTATATATATCTTTATATATTCAATGGGCCCCAGGGACTGTAGTATCATATAATCTGATCAATTTTTCTCCACCACCATCTTCAAAAGC
Organism: Nakazawaea wyomingensis; assembly: GCA_030567715.1. Taxonomy (NCBI): domain Eukaryota; kingdom Fungi; phylum Ascomycota; class Pichiomycetes; order Alaninales; family Pachysolenaceae; genus Nakazawaea; species Nakazawaea wyomingensis. The sequence continues at coordinate 6,910 of JAJLSQ010000120.1, read as the reverse complement.
ATAACCTTTAAATTTCTTCAATCTCTTGATCTGTCTCATCTTTCTAATTTTTTTATGGAACGAGATCAACCTTGGATTATGATCACTAATGTTGAATTTTTGCACTTCTTGAACAAAATGATAACTTTGAGGATTGTACATTCTCTTGTAATATTTCCATATAAAATCTCTGGCCAAACACAACATCGGTAAGACTATAGTCATCAACCAATAAGTCAAAGATGTGTACAAATGAGCCAAGACACCTCTATATTCACCGCTAACATTCATCTTAGGTGCCACTGTAGAGTATATCGGGAAGAACACTAACCAAAGTAAAAGAGATCCGGGAATGGCAATCAATGTAAATTTGGTCCACATATTAGTGATCAAAGCAGCTTTACCCAAGGATGTCATCATACACAGTGAAAATACGGCAGTACCCCAGGTCCAATGATCTGCAATGACACCATTAGACAAGACATTACCATACCTATAGATGAACATTGATCCAACAAATATGATTCCAGAATGATAAAATCCATTGATTATCCATGACCAAAATATAGAAGTGTTGAAAAAGACAGATCTTTGACCTAATTTGTACAACTGTGGATATTTTTCCAAAAATCTAGCACTGATAAACTGATCAAAGACACCCAAGACAAATGGTGGTAATACAGTAAATAACACGTTATAGAAGGTTAAGGTCCATGATTCCATAATCGATTGACCACTGAAACAATTGGCAAACACATACCAGAATTGAGTCATGTACAATATGATATTCTTATAAAATGAATATAATATAGATTGACTAATTCTCTGATATGACCATGATCCATGCACAAGTAATAATTTTCTCAAGAATTCGAATTGAGCAATGGCAAAATCTGCACTTCTAGCCAGTTGCATACCTTCCATACCACTAATACCAACACCCACGTGCAGCAGTTGAATCATGGATACATCATTGGCACCATCACCAATGGCCAAAAGTAATGATTTGGTTTTCCTCTTGACCAATTTGACAACCAATGCTTTTTGTAATGGTGAAACTCTACAACAGATGACACTTTTACAAGTCATTGCAATTTCCAAGAAAAAATCCTCTAAATCGGATTCTAATGCAAATCCTAAAGAACGACCATCGATGATCAACAGTAATGAGTTTCTCTCCTCTATTGATAGTTCTATATCGTGTAATGCATCCAATTTGGAAAAAAGATTATCTCTAGTCTCCTCTTTGGTTTCTTCATTCACAATTAATAAATTCATATCTTCACTCAACAATTTACAACTCATACCAATATTAATGGCGGTTTCTTGTTTATCACCTGTCAATACCCAAATTTTGATCCCTGCTTCTTGCAAAGTATGAATAGTTTCTGGGACTCCATCTTGTAATTTATCCTCAATTGCTGTTGCTCCCAATAAAAATAAGTTCTTCTCTATCAATTCTGCCAGCTTGTCTAATTCTTCTTGTCTATTTCCTAATGATGTTGCCAGCTTGTGATATACAGATATCCATGATTGATATTCATCTTCTGGAATGATTCTAGTTGCTATACACAAGGTTCTCAAACCGTCTGCTGCAAATTGTTCCAAGTGTTGTAAAGTAGCATCAACAAATGGATTATCTTCGTGTAATCTCTCCATTATCACACTATCGGCTCCCTTGGTATACAATCTGATACTTCCATCTGGACATCTGAACACCAGGGACATTCTCTTTCTGGTGGAGTTAAATTCACAGATGTTTAAAAGCTCATAAGACATTTTGTTTCCGTTCATCTCCATGATGACAGTTGATGGAGTTCTTGAGAAAAATTTATAACCCAAGGTTCTTGCACCATCAACCAACGCACCTTCATCTGGAGATGCAGCTTGATATTTGATGTATCCATCGTCCTGAACCTCTGGGATGACAGTATGACAAGTTGCAAGTAATGTTAAAAATTCATCGATGATTGGACCATCTTCTTCATTATTCAAATTTTCATGCAATTCATCAAAAGAATGGAAACCAACTTCAATCCCATCATTGTTGAGCACAGCTCTAGAGTCCTCGGGAATCTTTTCAATATAACATTTACCACCTATAGTACAACTTTTGAACTCCATGACATTTCTAGTTAAAGTACCAGTTTTATCACTAAAGATGTATTCGATTTGACCCAATTCCTCAATAATCGAGGATGACCTCACAGTTGTTGGAGTATCGGTTTTCTCGTCATAAAGATCCAAATCGGATGCAATCATATAACCTTGATAAACTTTGATGATTTCAAGAGTAACGAATAATGAGATTGGAACCAAATTGGAAAACAAAATCCAATATGTCAAAATATCTTTAAAAAACAAACTAGCTTTATTTCTACCGGCAAGATGTAAATAACCCAAATGATCTTTATCCACGGTGATCTTTAGAACATTACCAATTGAAGAAATCAACGCCAAGATTATCAATATGCTGAACAAAAAAACGATTTGCATGTTGATGATCTTGTCAACAGCAGTTGTCTTAATTGGCGCGGCACTAGCATTTCTCATCAACTTGGTTTCATGACCGGTAAATATCACGATTCCATTTATATATGACGTGTTCCTCAAAGTGGCTCCTCTCAAAATCATCTGTTCTGGATTCAATGGTATTTCTTGTCCATTCATCTGTAAAGTACCTTCATAGGTGTATAATGATGAGTTTGGTTGTTCACTTAAAATTTTACCTTGAATCTTGGCCAAATCATAACTTTCTATCAACTTGTGAGTCTGTGTGCTGGACTGTTTAATCTTAAGGTTGGTTTCTCCATCAAGATTTGCAGTTTCTATATAACATAACCCCTCTGGTTCTGAAGAACTGAGTAAAATGATATCGGCAGGAATTGGTTCTTCACTTTTGACTCGCACAATATCTCCAACTTTGATCTTACTCCACCTTGTGGACACAAATTCTTCATTTTTTAAAACATCCGTCTTGGATCTGTAGTTTAAATCACTATCTGCCATTGACCTTCTAAAATCTTCTGAAACTTCTTTGATCATCGATACCAACAACACAATTGAAAGCGTTCCTATAGTGGTATATCTGTTCGTAGGAGTGACTCCCGGTACTTGTTGGATGATAGAAGTACACAAGAAAAATAAGTTGGCATATTTACTGAATTGTTCCAAGAAGAATTTCGGTATAAAAGTAGCCAGATTATATTTCGTTGTACTGATATAATTACTCTTGTATCTGAATTGATTGTTAGATAACTCATCATTGATGTGTATTATTCTTGGCTGTGACAAGTCCACCTTATTCTTCCTCCTGAGCAACCGGCGAAATATTGACCTGATATCGTATTTATTTTGTTGTTCAAATGGTACATCTGGAGCAGGAGGTGCCATTTGATCCTTAATGATATAGTTGGAGTTCAAACTCTCTATATCATCATCATCATCATCGTTATTGTACACATTCTCGTCACCAAATGGGTTCATATCATCCAATTGGAAACTGTTTTGGTTGTCTGCTTTATTATTGTTGTTGTTGTTGTTCGTATAGCCAATGTCCTCGTCATCATCTAGAATCATCATGTCGTCTTCAAATGGGTTCATTCCATACTGGTTGTTGTTATTGGCTTGGTTATTAGGGTCCCCACTCAAGAGGTCCAAGTCGAATAACGTGTTGTTATTCAGGTAGGGATTATTCTCCGTCATTCAATGCAATGTGTATTATAAATGTCTCTATCACCTCTTTCTTTACTCGTGTTCTTTTACTTGATTGATCGATTGATTGATGCCCTCACTCACTCGAAAATTTACTAAATTTATTTCAATTTTATATTTTTTCTTTCCTTCAAAGCTTAAGAAACCGCGACACCTAAGTCAATCTAAAAAGAGAACAAAAAAAACCAAATCAAGTAAAAAAGATTATATGAGAAGAATTAACACTAATAAAATGTGTATTAGGTAGATCGTTACACCAATATTTGGTATATCAGACCTCTTGTACAAGTAAACAGTAGGTTAAGAATTGATGATTCTTTAAATAGATGATGTAATTTTATTTCATACGTTTTTCAATGACCTAATTTGTAAAGAACAGAGGTAAAATCAAAGTAACTCTAAAGTCAAATGAGATTTCTAGAAAATATAAAAACATGATCACAACTCAATTTCTTATTCTTTTAAGATGAGAAGCGATAACACATTCTTGATAATAGACTCTTTGTGTCATTGTATTATTATTAATTATCTTTATTTTTTTACATAAATTATTCTCCAAATAGATCGATAGATAAATAGATAAAAAAAAACTTGATGCTGAGAGAGATTGGAAGGATAAAACCAGAGAGATAGGTAAATAGCTGAGAATGATTAATTAAGGTATTATAATTTTGTATTAATTCTTCATACTATTGAGAGTGAATTAGATATATTTACAGTGAAAAAATTGACTTTATAGCAAATCGGATCTTTATATATTCGACTAAAGTTATTATTAAACGAGTAAAACATTTATATAGCAACTTAGAAACTATTAAATATCATTTAAATTCTACATTAAGAGAGTGGGGAGATTAGAATCTGATTATCGTTTTCTCTGCACAAAGTCAATTGAGAATAGAATTTAGACGCTGTTTATTTAGCCGCGCTTGAAAATTGATTTACTCAAAGTAAGGAAGTCTATGCAGGTACGGGGACTCTGATTCAGTGTTTGTTTAAAAAAAGTTTTTTTAGTTTTGTGGCATTCACAAAAGGCCTTTTTGTGTCAATTATTCATTTTCATTACACAAATGAAAGCTTAAGATTTTGTAAACAGTTGCTTTTGTGGTTCATAATGTTGCAAATTAAAGTTTGGACATGCTTGTGGCATCTATTACTATTAATGATTCTAATTGATAATTATTTACTATTACTTTAAGATTATCATCTTATCCCCACAAGTTATACCAAACGATCAGAAAACTATTCAAATCTTCGTTTATTATAACACCCCCCAAAAATGAAATCAAATTACCGTTATAAAACCCACTTATATGTCATTCATTTGAGAATGAAGGCTGAGAGCTCATCCCTGAATTATATGAAGCACAGATTCAGAAGAAGATGCCACACCCTGAGAATCAGATTTAAACAAAGAAAACATCGTCAGAAGGAACCTCCTATTGATCCTGAAAAAGAAGGAACTTTCATTGTTAGATCATTTATTGTTCATCACCACCCTGAGGAGTCTTATGAAAATGATTCTTACAGGGAACAAACCCCGCCAAAGGGTAAATGGCCAACTTCAATGATGTTTCAAAGCTCAGAAAGTGGTCAACAAGAAAATCCAGCTGTTACTACTTCTGCCCCAGTTAAAAGTGAATATTGTTTTGACATGGATAAGGAGTACATTGATTCTATAAACAAGAAGTACAACCGCGGACCAGCAATTAAACCAGATCTTTACATAAAGGACAAGGTTAAAAGCGAGTATCTTTTTGACATGGATAAGGAGTACATCGATGCTATAAACAAGAAGTACAACCGCAAACAATCCACTGATCAACCAGTTTTAGACCAGTCCTATCCAAAACCAAAAGATGATTTGGAAGAATGGAATTCAAAGACCAAACTTCTTCCAGAACCATTTGGTGCTACAGAGTCATTAGACGAACCTGTCGAAACAAATGCTACATCCAAATCACAACCAGAATCATCCGAATCACCGGAGAAAGTCAAGTCTCTTGATACAAATGATAAAAGAAACGATCAAACTAAGCTTATGATCAAAGCTTTAAATGATCAGAACTTGAAAATGTTGCAAGATTTGACAGATGGAAATCACCATTCACATAATGAAGCTATCTGCAACTGTTACATCTGTGTTAAAATTAAAAGTTTGAAAAAAGCTATCAAAGACGGTAAATTATTATATGCTGAATTTAATGGTGGATTACCAGATGAAGAATTGGTACCACCCGCTGATACTCCAGATTCATCAATCAATACTGCTTTGAAAGACTGGGATTCAAATCACACCAAAGAAAGCATCCCGCCCTTAGACATCCCGCCCTTAGATGAGCCTGTTGAAACAAACACTGCAACCAAAGCATGGTGGAAACCTCATAAAAAACGCTCTATACCATTGGAAAAAATCATTGAGCACTCGAATGAGCCTGTTGAAACGAATACTGCAACCAAAGCATTGTTGAAATCTCATGCAGAATCCTCTGAACCACCATGTGAAATTGTCATGTCTCGTCAAACGAAAAACCGCTTAGCTTATATAAAAAGGCGCATAGCTTATATCAAAAAGGCGGAACGTGAGGCGCCAGAAATCAAAGCTTCTATTTCTTTGCTATCGATTATATTGGATGAATTGTCAGATAAAAATCACCATTCATATGATGAGGTTATCAGACAGAGCTGTGACTGTGTCATCTGTTTAGAAAGATCGAAATTGATAACTCAGAAAGAAAAAGCCGAATTGGAATTAAACACATTTCTCAATTCTGCATTACCAGGCTCCAAATTGGAATCACTCTTCAATGCTTCAAATTCATCAGTCAAATCCGAGTCTCCAGTTGAAGCAATCGGTTCATTTCCAACAGATCATTCATTTTCGAAAGCAATGACTGAATCATGTATTTGCTCCGAGTGTGCTCCGTCATATATTGACAACAGTTCTTCCAAAAGAAAGTCAATGCATTCTCAAAGCAACGACATCAAATTGGAAAGCCTTTCGGAACTTAACACTGCATCAATCCATATGCCAGAATCCTCAATCAAGTTGAAGATGTCAACCAAAAATTATTTGAAATCGACTTCTTGCGTTCCTAAGAGTCTTACCTCTAATCCATTTTCGAGAGATGAGATCATCACTGCTTACTCCAAATATGGTACTGATGAGAACAAAGAACCAACAACTGATGAGGAAAAAGAAAAAACGGATAATGAT